>JBBPBO010001984.1:63432079-63679569 GCA_037974295.1 Cicer cuneatum | reverse complement strand
AGCCATTTATTGTGAGACGAATATAATATTAGAATATAAGATATTTAGAAGAATAACATAATATTTCTATTTGAGTAAATAGCTATTTTGAATTTGGGATTTATGAGACGTTAATTCAATAATATTTAAATGTATTAAAATTACAAAAATAAAATTTTGTCTAAAATATTATCTCACATTTTCCAATATTATCACTTTCTCTTTTTATTGTTAATTTTTCATGTTTTCCAATATTTTATTGTTATTTTTTCATCTTTCCCAACACTAGTTATCTCTATTTTTCATTTTCACTTTTCTCTCTGTTGAATTTAGATACCCTATTTAATTGATTAATCAAATATATAATTGTTTTGTGTATAATTAATACAATAAATTATAATTGACATGTTCTCTTGAATAAATTATAAACAAAAATAACAAATAAAAAGTTAATGTATTTGATTAAAAATTAACATTAGATATATAAATTTTTCGTCTACCATTTTTGTTCATGTTGTATTCGTAAGTAATATTTTGTAATTTCTAGCTCACTTTTTTTTTTCGTTTTTATTGATCAACGATATAAATGTCAATATAAATTAATTTTACCTCAATAACAAATTATTACCAAGTTTTTTGTTTTTTTATTAAAAGAATTAAGCTTTTTACAGTTATTTTTAAAAACTATTTTATAATGTTTTAAAAATTATAAAAGTTGTTCATTTTAACACAATTTTTTCCATAATAAGTCATTTATTGTGAGACGAATAATATATTAGACTATAAGATATTTAGAAGAAAAACATAATATTTCTATTTGAGTAAATAGCTATTTTGATTTTGAGATGTATGAGATGTTATTTCAATAATATTTAAATGTATCAACATTATAAAAACAAAAGTTTGTCTAAAATATTATTTCACATTTTTTAATATATCACTCTCTCTGCTTTATTGTTAATTTTTCTTGTTTTTCAATGCTTTATTGTTAATTTTTCTTGTTTTTCAATGCTTTATGTTAATTTTTCATGTTTTCCAATGCGAGTTATTTCTCTTTTTCATGTTCACTTTTCTCTCTCTTGATTTGAGAAACCCTATTTAATTGATCAATCAAACATATAATTGTTTTGTGTATAATTATTACAATAAAATATAATTTACACTTTCTCTTGAATAGATTATAAACAAAAATAATAAATGAAAGTTAATGTATTTAATTAAAATTCAACATCAGATATATAAATTTTTCGTCTACCATTTTTGTTCCAATTGTATCTGAAAGTAATATATTGTAATTTTTGACTCACTTTTTTTTTCTTGTTTATTGATCAATGATATAAATGTCAATTTAAATAAATTTTACATCACTGACCAATTAGAATTAAGTTTGTTAGTGTTATTTTTAAAAACAATATTATAATGTTTTAAAAATTATAAAAGTTGTTAATTTTGACACAATTGTTTTACAACTAAGTCATTTATTATGAGACGAATATAATATTAGTGTATAAGATATCTGGAACAAGAACATAATATTTCTATTTGAGTAAATAGCTATTTTGAATTCAGGATGTATGAGACGTTATTCAAATAATATTTAAATGTATCAAAATTACAAAAACAAATTTTTGTCTAAAATATTATTTCACATTTTTCAATATTGTCACTTTCTCTACTTTATTGTTAATTTTTCAACGTTTTATTGTTAATTTTTCATGTTTTCCAACACTAGTTATCTCTCTTTTTTATTTTCACTTTTCTCTCTCTTGATATCAGAAACTCTATTTAATTATCTAATAAAACATATAATTGTTTGGTGTATAATTATTACAATAAATTGTAATTTACATTATCCCCTTAATAAGTTATAAACAAAAATAATAAATGAAAAGTTAATTTATTTAATTAAAAATTAACATCATATATATAAATTTTTCGTCTACTTTTTTTGTTCATATTGTATTCGAAAGTAATATATTGTAATTTCTGACTCACTTTTTTTATTTTATTAATCAACGATATAAATGTCAAGATAAATTAATTTTACATCAACAACCAAATAGAATGTAGTTTTTTATTTTTTATTAAAATAATTAAGTTTTTTACACTTATTTTTAAAAACTATTTTATAATATTTTAAAAATTAAAAAAGTTGTTCATTTTGATACAATTCTTTTACAGATAAGTCATTTATAGTGAGACAAATATAATATTTGTCTATAAGATATGTGGAAGAAGAACATAATATTTCTATTTGAGTAAATAACTATTTTGAATTCGGGATACATGAGACGTTATTTCAATAATATTTAAATGTATCAAAATTACAAAAGTAAAATTTGGTCTAAAACGTTATTTCACATTTTTCAATATTATCACTTTCTCTGTTTATTGTTAATTTTTCATGTTTTCCAATGCTTTATTGTTAATTTTTCATGTTTTCCAACACTAGTTATCTTTCTTTTTCATTTTCACTTTTATCTCTATTGAATTCAGATACTCTATTTAATTGATTAATCAAATATATAATTTTTGTGTGTATAAGTATTACATTAGATTATAATTTACATTTTCTCTTGAATAAATTATAATAAAAAATAATAAATGAAAAGTTAATGTATTTTATTAAAAATTAACATCGTATATATTAATTTTTCATCTACCATTTTTGTTCATATTGTATTCTTAAGTAATATATTGTAATATCTAACTCAATTTTAGGCTAAATAGCACATGTGGTCCCTTAACTTAATTTCAGTTAACGTTTTAGTCATTTATCTTTTTTTTTTCTTCCCGATTTGGTCATTTATTTTAATTTTAAGTGACAATTTGATCTTTTATGTTTTAAAATGTCAACAATGTTATCTTTTTTTTTTTACAAAAATTCAAAAATTAATCAAAATTTTCAACCAAAACCCAAAAAATTAATTATATTCTTAATATAATACAAATTTCATCAAATTCGGCACTCAAATCTTCAAATAAACTCATATTTTCATCTCTAACAATATCAAATAAAAATTGAAAATATGAGTTTATTTGAAGATTTGAGTTACGAATTTGATGAAATTTGTATTATAATAAAGAATATAATTAATTTTATAGGTTTTGGTTGAAAATTTTGATGATTTTTTTGAACTTTTGTAAAAAAGAGGATAATATTGTTAACATTTTAAAATATAAAAGATCAAATTGTTACTTAAAATTAAAATAAAGAACCAATTCGGAAAAAAAAGAAGATAAAGGACTAAAACGTTAACTGAAATTAAGTTAAGAGACCACGTGTACTATTTAGCCATCAATTTTATTTTATTTTTTTGATCAACGAAATAAATGTCAATAAAAATTAATTTTACCTAAACAACAAATTAGTATAGTGTTTTGTTTTTTTATTAAAAGAATTATGTTTTTTTATTAAAAGAATTATGTTTTTTTACACTTATTTTTAAAAACTATTTTATAATGTTTTAAAAATTATACAAGTTGTTCATTTTAAGACAATTTTTCACCAAATAAGTCATTTATTGTGAGACGAATATAATATTAGACTATAAGATATTTGGAAGAATAACATGATATTTCTATTTGAATAAATAATTATTTTGAATTCGGGATATATGAGACGTTATTCCAATAATATTTAATTGTACTAAAATTAAAAAAACTAAATTTTGTCTTGAATATTATTTCACATTTTCCAATATTATCACTCTCTCTTCTTTATTGTTAATTTTTAATGTTTTCCAATGTTTTATTGTTAATTTTTCATGTTTTCAAACACTAGTTATCTCAATTTTTCATTTTCACTTTTATCTCTCTTGAATTCATATACTTTATTTAATTGATTAGTCAAATATATAATTGTTTTGTATATAATTATTACAATAAATTATAATTTAAATTTTCTCCTGAATAAATTATAATAAAAAATAATGAATGAAAAATTAATGTATTTGATTAAAAATAAACATTTGATATATAAATTTTCCGTCTACCATTTTTGTTCATATTGTATTCGAAAGCAATATTTTGTAATTTCTGACTCCTTTTTTTTTCTTCTTTTTTATTGATCAACGATATAAATGTCAATATAAATTAATTTTACCTCAACAACAAATTAGTATGAAGTGTTTTTGTTTTTGTTTTTATTAAAAGAATTATGTTTTTTAATGATATTTTGACACAATTCTTTTACAACTAAGCCATTTATTGTGAGACGAGTATAATATTAGTCTATAAGATATTTAGAAAAAGAACATAATATTTCTATTTGAGTAAATAACTATTTTGAATTCGGGATGTATTAGACATTATTCCAATGATATTTAAATGTATTAAAATTACAAAACCTAAATTTTGTCTAAAATATTATTTCACATTTTTCAATATTATCACTCTCTTTGTTTTATTGTTAATTTTTCATGTTTTCCAATGTTTTATTGTTAATTTTTCATGTTTTTCAACACTAGTTATCTCTTTTTTTTTAATTTCACTTTTCTCTCTCTTGAATTCAGAAACCTTATTTAATTGATTAATAAAACATATAATTGTTTTGTATATAATTATTACAATAAATTATAATTTACATTTTCTCCCGAATAAATTATAAACAAAAATAATAAATGAAAAGTTAATGTATTTTGATTAAAAATTAACATCAGATATATAAATTTTTCGTCTACCATTTTTGTTCATATGGTATTCGAAAGTAATATATTGTAATTTCTGACTCACTTTTTTTTCTTTTTTTTTATTGATCAACGATATAAATGTCCATATAAATTAATTTTACATCAACAATCAATTAGACTCTAGTTTTTATTTTTTATTAAAAGAATTAAGTTTTTTTACAATTATTTTTAAAAATTATTTTATAATGTTTTAAAAATTATAAAAGTTGTTCATTTTAAGAATTTTTTTTTACAAATAAGTCATTTATTGTGAGATGAATATAATATTAAATTATAAGATATTTGGAAGAAGAACATAATATTTCCATTTGAGTAAATAGCTATTTTGATTTCGGGATGTATGAGACGTTATTCCAATAATATTTAAATGTATCAAAATTACAAAAACTAAATTTTGTCTAAAATATTATTTCACGTGTTTCAATATTATCACTCTATCTCTTTTATTGTTAATTTTTCATGTTTTCCAATGCTTTATTGTTAATTTTTCATGTTTTCCAACACTAGTTATTTCACTTTTTTATTTTCACTTTTCTCTCTCTTGAATTCCAATACCCTATTTAATTGATTAATCAAATATATAATTGTTTTGTGTATAATTATTACAATAAATTATAATTTACATTTTCTCTTGAATAAATTATAAACAAAACTAATAAATGAAAACTTAATGTATTTGATTAAAAATTAACATCAGATATATAAATTCTTTTTCTACCATTTTTGTTCATATTGTATTCGAAAGTAATATATTGTAATTTATGACTCACTTTTTTTTTTATCGATCAACGATCTAAATCTCAATTTAAATTAATTTTACATCAACAACCAATTAGAATCAAGTTTTTTTTTTATTAAAAGAATTAATGTTTTTACAGATAAAAGTTGTTCATTTTAATAAATTTTTTTTACAAATAAGTCATTTATTGTGAGATGAATATAATATTAAATTATAAGATATTTGGAAGAAGAACATAATATTTCTATTTGAGTAAATAGCTATTTTGATTTCGGGATGTATGAGACGTTATTCCAATAATATTTAAATGTATCAAAATTACAAAAACTAAATTTTGTCTAAAATATTATTTCACGTGTTTCAATGTTATCACTCTATCTGTTTTATTGTTAATTTTTCATGTTTTCCAATGCTTTATTGTTAATTTTTTATGTTTTCCAACACTAATTATCTCTCTTTTTCATTTTCACTTTTATCTCTCTTGAATTCAGATACTTTATTTAATTGATTAATCAAATATATAATTGTTTTGTGTATAATTATTACGATGACACTTTTTCTTGAATAAATTATAAACAAAAATAATAAATGAAAAGTTAATGTAATTGATCAAGAATTAACATTAGATATATTAAAAAAAAATTGTATGTTATTTATTATTTTCAATACAACTGTAATTATTATTTTTTCCTAAAAAAATAATTGTATGTCATAATTATTTTTTAATAATTAATTAATATATATATACAACTTTAAAAATATTATAATTTACATTAATAATTGTAAAAAATCTAAGAATAAATAAGATGAGTAGTTTCGTAAAGTAATTTATATTTCTTAACCACGTTAACCATGACAAGAAAACAACGTTTGCCAATAGAATGCAGTTGAACTGTCTTGAATTAAACCCAGGTTTCGCGCGTCTCTAGGGTTTTAACGGAAGAAAAAGAGTTTCCAAAAGAAACCGAAACTCTCGTCACCAATATGGTAATGAAGAACACACTCTTCCTATTAATTCCAAATGTTTGTATTCTTAGCCCTAACTTCGTTTCGCTTGTAACATGGACGAAGACATTGCTCTCGCCGATTCATTCATCAATTTCGATTATGCCCTCCAGATCTCCCCTTCTCACGACGCTCCCGATCCGCCCATCGTATCCGGCTCTTCCAATTCGGATCTTCCCGCCATCAATTCAACTATTGAAGATATCACTTTAGTTGAAAATGAAGGAATTCGAAACGACGTAATTAGTGCCGAGGTTATTGCAAATGATGATGCTAATGAATTTGAAATTGAAATCGAAGTTGGGAGTGAAAATGAAAGCAGTAGTAGTAGTGAAAAAGTTGAGGAGTATGAATTGGAGGAAGGTGAGATATTAGATTCTGATGCTGCTGTTGATGAAAGCGAAGATGATATTGCTAGCTTGGGCGCTGGTGTTGATGATGACGATCGGTCTCCTGGAAGACCTGTTAAGTCAAAGAACGAGCTTGAGGTGTTTGCTTTTTTCTTGTATCTATTGTAAATTAAATGTTTGTAATTGTGCATGTGAAGATATCATCTTAGAAATATTTGTGATTGGTAATGCAGGTGATAGTAGCATCTTTGTGCTGCGTTTTGATTAGGATTTGTTTGGGTAAACAACTTAATTCAGTACTTATGACTTATCATGTACATGCTTGTTTTGATATAAGTTATAAACTGTTTTCATAAGCTATTATGGAAATAAGTTGAAAACATCTTATGGAGATGTCAGAAGTTGTTTTCATTAGCTCAAATAAGCCAATCCAAACAGATCATAGATTAATTGAATTTTTTATTTTTTATTTTTATTTTTATTTTTTATCTTTTGACACATTCATTGGTTAATTTAGATGCCAATGATATTGCATTTATTCAGTTAAAGACATGCGCTTGAATCCATAGATGATTCTGAATTGATTATACTCTCACTGGTTGAATTGGTGAAAGGATTGAAGGAAGTTGGAACATTTAAGTTCTTATATTTTGTTATTTAATGTTATATATATTGTATTTTGTGATTGCAGGATGAAGGATGAGATTTATTCTGTGGACCACTGTCTTTTAATTTATTTAATTTTGTGACCGGATATTGTTTAACTTTATTTTGCTTTTGTGATTGTGAATTTTGCAGAATCTTCCTATGGTTCCTCCTGTGAATGTGAACTTGGGACCACATCATCAAATGCTGCCTGTGGGAGTTGTCACATCAGTAAGCTGACTCAAACCCCATCTCTGATAATAGTATTTAAACAGGCATTCTAGTTTAAGAAAATTGTTGATTGCAAATTTTTAGCTACTTAAGTTGCATGGTGGGCCCTTATCTGCTATTTTCTTACATTAATATGCAATATTAATTATTAATATTACAAGGAGAAGTAGCTGAGAAGGGATGTCAATTATTGAGGCTATCTGCTTAATCGAGTAACTCATTTTACAGATTGTTGCTGCTCGAGTCATTGTGGAAGGGATGGAGAACCATGAGCCTCTCAATGAGGGTTCCATTCTCTGGATTACTGAAAGGCAAACACCACTAGGTTTAATTGATGAGATCTTTGGACCAGTTGCGAATCCCTACTATGTTGTGAGATACAATTCTGCAAATGAAGTCCCAGAAGGGATCCATGAGGGAACTTTGATTTCTTTTGTTGCAGAATTTGCGAATCATGTGCTTAATATCAAGGATCTTTACAAGAAAGGATATGATGCATCTGGTTTGTACGATGAAGAGGTGTCCGATGAAGCAGAATTTTCAGATGACGAGAAAGAGGCTGAATACAGGAGAACACACAAACTGAATAAAAGGGGCCAAAACAATCAAAATCCTCAGACGATGGAAATTGACCGGACGAACGTTACACCGCAAGATGGTTCCATCCCTACAATGTTTGTTGCACCTACCGCACCATTGGTTGCCCATGGTCATTTTTCACCTATTCCAGGCACTGGACAAGGTTTTTTTGCTGCAAGTAATGCAAATCCACAATTTTATCCGGCCAACGCAGGTCCTAACTCATCTACAGCTGGAGTTTGGACAAATGGGCCAACACTTCCGCTACATCAGTCTGCAATGCCTCATAATGCGGTTCCTACATATGGTGTTTCATGGTACCCAGAAAATACTCAAATTTCCCATCAGTTGCCGTCGGCACCAGGAATTCCATTTCAACAGCAGTTAAATCCCATCCACAGGTTTCCTACACCAACTATGTATCCTCCTGGAGTACAGGCAGATATGTATGCACATAGGCCCATGAATCAAAACCAATTTACATTTGGGTCGAGGCCACCCTACCCTCAGTTTCCACTCTACCCTCAGTTTCCACCCCCTACAAATTTTCATTCAAGCTATGTTTCAGGCAATCAACATGGTCCTCCGCATCAATTCAATCCACCTACAAATTTTCATTTTAGTTCTATTTCAGGCTATCAGAATCCTCCACAATTTCAGCCTCCATTTAATCTCGGTGCTTATGCTGGCGGTGGGAGAAGACCATTCCATCGAGGGGGCAGAGACTGGCGCCCAGCCAGGTGAATGTTACTATGTACTACAATGCACATGCACATTGAAACAACTTCTCTGATAGGAACATTGTGAAAGGAAGCAGAGTATGCTTCATTTTCTTTTATTCATGGAATCAAGATGAAATCACAACTCTGAGTTACCTTGGTCATTTGTTTTCATTAGACTTTGACTTGTATAGTCTTGTACTGACTATTTCCTCCTTGGTGGTTTGGTTGATATAAACACTTGCCCTAAGGATGAATTGTGAAAAGGAAACAAAACAACATATCAAAGAAATTATTGAGACAAAATAGTGTGCGATGTTATTGTTACAAACTTTGCAAAGTTTGATTTGCTCAGAACACCTACTTCACAATTAAGCGGGTTTATTGAGTATGGTTATGCACTAAACTCATCAATGGAGTATTTAATCAACTAATCGAAGTACTAAAATTAATGATCGCCAACTAACCAGCCTTTTTAGTAACGACAAGTCTTTACTGTTCTACTGATAAAACCAGCCAATGAATCAGCATTAATTCTTAATCTGTGATAATAATGAGAATCATTAATACGTCATTGTCATAGATTGTATATCATTCATGGCCCCAAGATTAACTACTTTCATTTTTTAGGTGAAAAATACTTATAATTGTATAATACTATCAATACATAAATTCTATGACAATGACGTATTGGTGATGAAAGAGATCAAACCCTCAATTTTAAGTGTCTTACTTTCCAAAATTTTGGTTTTTATTTTCTAAAATTTACATTTATTTTAAATTGTTAATAAAGAGATGAAAATCTAGTGTAGTGAAGTGAACCATTGAGATAGAGAAATAGACAACACATTAATTCTTTTATTTTGTTTATTAAAACTTTAGGCGAGTTAATCAACAAAGTTGGGTCTAGCAGAAGATATTAGATTTTCAAAATATGGTAAATTCAAATTCAAATCACTGTTGAAAGAGATATTTATATTTAGTGTCTCACACGACAAAATATGTATTTTCACAGTCAATAAAAAAAATGAATTCTTTCACATTTTCAAACTTTTAGAAAAATGTTAAGAGATCCATTTTCAAAAAACTGTACAAGAAAATCTGGTAAAAAAAAAGAATGTTTTCACATTTTCAAACTTTTAGAAAAATGTTAAAGAGATCCATTTTCAAAAACTGTACAAGAAAATTTGGTAAAAAAAAACACATTTTTTGTTCTGAGTTCTTGTTTTTTCATAAAATGGAGTAAAATTAAATTCTTGTTAACTTTAAGATTCAAAATAGTATTTTGGCATTTTAATTCAGATATAGTGGTGTGATGTTCAGATGCAAGGGTTCTAGTAGATTCCTCGTTCAAAAGCAATTCACTTTGGTGCATTGTTTTCCAGTTTATCAATTGGATTATCCTTGTTACGGATTTGGATTATTTACCTTTTAGATGTAAAAGATATAATGACTTTAGAAAAAAATTGAATAAAATATGAGGTGATGATATTTTAAATGAAAGAAAAAAGATGTAGGAGAAAGAAAATCAAGAGAGATAAAACGAAAGGTAAACAAATAAAAATTAATTAGAAGATCTTTGTCCATTACATTTTTTGGCAACTTTTTCTTTACGTATGAAAAACATTTGATAAAAAGAAAAAGAAATCACTAAAAAAACAATTCATACCTACCCATAAATCATTAAAAAAAAAATGATTCATTCCTACTTCAATATTAATCCGAATTTTGAAAATCTCTAATATCATATTAAAGTCCATTGTTCTTCAAAGAACATGTAACAAAGTAGAATCATATCTACAACCTTTTGTTGAATCATTTTAATTAGTTCATGAATATAATATAAATACTTCTTACGTGTGATTAGGAAGAAGTCCCGTTAATAAAACACAGAAAAGAAACATATGGAGCTAATCTCAATTAATTAAAATTAATAATCCAGTAAATCAAAACTTAAACTTAACTAGGACTTGCAATTCAGTCGATATGAATAAAAGATTACTAAAAAAAAATCAGCATTTAGGAACATGATTCTGACTCAAACTTTGTCATTGGAATTCCTTGTAAAATCAGTACCTTAATTTGCATATGTCACACACAAGAATTGCACCCTTTGCATGCTGGAAAACAGTTGCATGTAATTTTGCAATACAAAAAAAAGTTATTACTAATTATTCCATCAAATGCAATAAACAACAATAACCATAATGAAAAGATTGAGAAGTGCAAATTCTATTGATAATAATTAATACTGAATCTATCAAGTAATGTATTATTATGCACACAAGCTGAATCTTTTATACAGAATATGTTAAGTTGATTTTTACCATTTAAGACTCAAAATGCAATTTAGCATACACATTTAAGGTGTTCTATGCGACTAATCACTACATTGCAAATGATATAGTGATATAAATGTTGCCTTCAATACATAAATTTATAGATAAAAAATTTCAATAAAAAATTAATTCAAGCACAATTACATCCTACAATATTACTAGAAGCGATTACCTTAATTTTGATGTTGTGTAGCTATGATTCCATGATGCAGGATAGAAAAACAAAATTAATTTCCAGTTTCTCTCTGTTTGAACATAAAATTCTTAACTACACTGTTGAAGCATAACTATGTACGAAGATAATTTATGTATATATGAAACAAATTTAGCATGCATGGAAAATACTTAAGAAGAGGACCCCTATAAAGGAATTAATATTGAGTGTGGTTAAATGCAAAACACGAATAACTCATTTCACAAACACATGCACTTGTATTCATAATTCCATTAGTTTAGTTACTCTGCCAAATAGACTTCAATGACTAATAAGAAGTTCTTATTGTTGATGGAAAAACAAGTCATGTTACAATCATCAAAACATGCATATACTACGCTTCAACCATGAAACAACCAACATCACAAAAGCGTTTATATAGTCTTCTTAACTCAAACTTCATTCAAAGCACATATAAAATGACACGTGTCAAGGTAAATGGAAACAAAACAAAAGACACACAGGAAATCAACATGAATAACCAACCTTTTCAACCACACATTACATCAACATACTCCCCAACTCTCTTCACTCCACTAACATCTCTCAGCTCATAATCGCGAACCCACTTTCTATCTCTAACTCATTCGCCATTTTCTCTCTAAAAGACTCTGTTTTGCTACGAGATTGGAAACAAAAAAATAAAGTAGCTATTTCAGATTTAAAACTGTGTTTGCTCAATAAAATATCAAAAAGAAAAAAAGATTGTACTAGAGATCTGACTGGCATAGAAATGGTTGAAATATTTTGAGTGATTGAAATGAAATGATGCCAAGGAGGGAGGAAATATATTTAGAAGCCGAGTAATAAAATAACATCAATGGTCTCTTAACTTAATTTTAGGTAACGTTTTTGTCATTTATTTTTTTTCTTTTCCGATTTGGTCCTTTATTTTAATTTTAAGTGACAATTTAATCTTTTATGTTTTAAAATGTTAACAATATTATCATTTTTTTTTACAAAAATTCAAAAAATTCATCAAAATTTTCAACCAAAACCCATAAAATTAATTATATTATTTAATATAATACAAATTTTATCAAATTCGTAACTCAAATATTCAAATAAACTCATATTTTTATTTTTTATTTGATTTTTAAAATTCCATCTAATAAAAAATAAAAATATGAATTTATTTGAATATTTGAGTTACAAATTTGATAAAATTTGTATTATATTAAAGAATATAATTAATTTTATGGGTTTTGGTTGAAAATTTTGATGAATTTTTGTAAAAAAAAGGATAATATTGTTAACATTTTAAAACATAGAGGATTAAATTGTCACTTAAAATTAAAATAAATGACCAAATCGGGAAGAAAAAAAAAGATAAAGAATTAAAACGTTAACTGAAATTAAGTTAAGGGACCACAAGTGCTATTTAACCTAATATATATATATATATATATATATATATATATATATATAAAATACATAATAATTATATTTTATTTTATGTAAAAAAATTTATTTTAATAAGATTATTTTTTATTTATATTTATAGTAACTAAGATGTAAAAAAGCACTCATTTGTGTGGTCAAACTTTACACATAAAGTAGAGATAGTTCCAACCAGAGTCACCACAGATGATATACCGTTGCGACTGGACTTATGAGAAAATTTGATGCAATTATTTATTAAATTTGAAAAACAATTAAATGGTAATTTTAAAAATTAAAAAGACCACATTAAAATGGTGTATTGCTTTTATATATGTTGTGAAAGCAAGTCAGAACCGGATCCTCTCAATTAGTCTTTCTTGTCAATCTCTATCACCGATAAAGAGTCGTTTGTTTTAAATTTTAAAAAAGTGATTTTGATTTAATATTTTTAAAAGTAATTTTTATGAAAATTTATAAAATAGTAGAAATTTTTTAGATTTATTTGTTATTAATTAAAAATAATAATTTTTGACATTTAATAATTTAAATATTTATTATTAGACATTTTAACGTGATAAAAATCATCTTCTTTTTTAAATTGTATCTTTTTAAAAATGATTTTTATAAAAAGTTTCTCAAAATAACTTTTTATTTTAATCATTTTATAAAATTTCATTAACAAAAAAAATTGTAGCAAATAGATGAAATACTAAAAATTATATTTTAAAATAAACTATTTAAACCAATTTTTTCATTTAAAACTTTATTTTTAAAACTTTTTTTATAAAATATTATAGAAATTATTTTAAAAATCATCTTAAATAAACAAGTCCAACATCTAACCATTTAATGGCTAAAAAAATTAAGACTTCATATTATTAAAATAAAATTTAATATATTAACATAAACAACTAAAAACACATTAAATTGCGCTGAAAAGCTTGATTGACTCTCGACCAGTAAACAAAATACTATCTTCATTCAACATTCAATGATCCAATTGATTATTTTATTCAGATTAAAAAAATATATAAATAATAGAGAGAGAAAAAATAACACTTTTACTAAAATATACTTATCAAATATTATTACATTCACCGTTAATATTAATGCAAAGTAGAAAATATTGAATTAAAAGTGATGCATGTTATATATTTTTTTAGACAAAAAATTATAGTGCAAAAGCTTCACATAATTGTTAAGACATTCTAACTATGTTAACACTTCAAAACAACTATCTATCATTTGCAGTATCCTAAAAAAAATTTCAATAAGAAAAATGAAAAGTTACACAAAAATTGGGAGGACTATGTCAAAACCCAACATAATTAGCCAAAGGCAAAATCAACATCTACCTCATTAAAAACTTTACCAAGAAAATCTGAAGGGATAAAACCGTAAGACCCTTAAATTTAAGAATTAATTTATGGAATTAATATTAAGTGTATTTTGGGGATATTTGTAGAATATTTAATATATGTATGTTTTGAGTAAATATATATATAAATATTTATTTTGGAAGATGTATTAAGATTATTGGAGGAAGAATAAACTAATTTAATTACGAGTAATTAAATTAACGGACAGTTAATTAAGGGATTAACGACTAATTGCGATGAGACTGGTTAAGTACTGAGGATCAGAAAAGTGTCGGGTGAGGTGGCACCCACACAAGCCTATAAATAGGAGTGAGAAGGATGGTGAAATCAGAACACCATTCCTCCTCCCTCATTGCCCATACTGCATGTAACAGTATCCCCCTCCCATTTTGAAATCTATTTCACGTTAAGAGAAAAAAAAAGGGAGTTCCTCAAAAAGTGTCATTACTTGGAAATCTAAGCACCAAACCAGAAAACCCTCAGTACAAAAGTTATTCCCCTCATCATTTCGGAGCTAGAGAACCTAGTTTCGTAACAGCAAACGCAGGCGGTAGTTTCACCGATTTTTGGCACGTAAACGAGAACGAAAACAGAAACGTGAAAAATAGCAGAAACGCAACAAGGGTAAGGGCACCTTCCACTTTCTAGTTGCATTAGGGCTGTAAATGCATAACTTTCATGACATTACTGTTTAAAAAGAAAACTGTTTTGCAATGACATTTTGAAAAGAAATGAAGAAAATGCATTCTGTTGGTGGTTTTAATAATCTGTGATGTGTGCTGTTCTGGTTATTGCTTCAAGGCTATTTTATTCATGTGGGAAAGTTGAAAAATGTCTTGCATGTTATTTGAATATGATTAAAATGCATGCTCATAAAACTGTTTTGAAAGTTGTTTTAAAATGCGAAAATGCATTATGTTGGTGTTTTGCTGTTATGTGATGCTTGCTGTTTGGCTGAATGTGTTAATGTCATTTTGATGGTTTGAGAAAGCTGAAATGCTTTGCATGTTATTCTGTTTGTGTGAGAAAGCTGAAATGCTTTGCATGTTGTTCTGTTTGTGTGAGAAAGTTGGAAATGCTGTGCATGTGTTTTGAGAAATGATCAGAATGTAAATGGTTAAAAATGTCTTTTGTTGTGGTTGACATTTTGTTTGAATGGTTGAGTAAAACCGTGATGAATGATCTGGTGTTACTGATGTTTTCAAAAGAAAATGGATTTTAAATGATGAAAGTGTTTTCTGGAAATGTGCTGAATCTGTTTTGATGTTGATTTTTCAAAAGAAACAATTTAAAATGTGTTGAAGTCTCAGGAAAATTTCACTGATTTCGAAGGTGTATTCGAATACAACATGAGTGTATTCGAATACAACCTGCCAAACTTCTATTTTACTCAAGTTTTCAAACTTGTATTCAAATACGGGCCCCTGTATTCGAATACAGAGGAAGGATTTTGCTTCTGACTTAGCATCTGTATTCGACTACGACTCTGTTGTATTCGAATACAGAAGTGAAATTTTAACATTGTATTTGCATCTGTATTCGACTACGACAGTCTCGTATTCGAATACAGGATGCTGACTTTCACCATTTTTGCTTCTGTATTCGAATACAAGTGAGCTGTATTCGAATACAGATTCAGGTTTTTCCAGAAACTCAGTTTTTAGCTTCTGTATTCGAATACAAGGAAGCTGTATTCGAATACAGATTCGTGTTTTCCAGAAAATCAAGTTTTAAGCACTGTCATGTGAACTTTAAAGTGTTGGGGAAGGTTTGAAACAATTTAAAATAAGGTTTTTGAATAGTTTCGAAGAAGAGATGATGAGTTTAATAAAAACTTCAATGATGGTGGGAAAATGCTGAATATACACTGTTTTTGGCTTCAGTATTCGACTACAGGCATGCTGTATTCGGATACAGAATGTTGAAATCACAGTTTCAGCTTCTGTATTCGAATACAAGGGGGTCGTATTCGAATACAGATTCGTGTTTTTCAAAAATCCAGAGTTTTAAACATTGTTTTATAAACCTTAAGTGTTGGGGATCACTTGGGAAGGTTTGTGATGAATTAAAATGAAATTTTTGTGATAGTTTGAAGTGGTGGTGATGAAGTTTTTGAGACTTTACTGATATAGTAAAAAATACTGATTTTTACACTATGACAGCCTCTGTATTCGAATACAAGCAGGTTGTATTCAAATACAAAGTGTAATTCTGCACTGTTTTTGGCTTCTGTATTCGAATCTGTATTCGAATACAGATTCGTATTTTCCAGAAATCTCAGTTTTAAACATTGTTTTATGAATTTTAAGAGTTGGGGGAAAGACTTATGATAATTAAGAATGGAATTTTGAGATAATGTAAAGTGTTAATGATTACTTGACTGTTTAATCATGGTTGTGATAATGATGATATTGTTTGTGTTGAGATGTTTTGAAAAATGATGGAAAGGTTGAATTTTCCTGATAATGCATACTGTTTCAGTGAAGAGAAAACACTGCATATTCATACATTGCATAGTCAAGTGGTACCCGCGATGGGCCACAGAGTAATGCGTAAACGTGCTGATCTGTTGAGCGATTGTACGAGTGCTGGTCTGTTGAGCGAGTGCACTGGTGCTGATCTGTTGAGCGATTGCACCCTGGTCTTGAGGGCTGTTATTGTGCTGGTCTGTTGAGCGACTGCACCTTGGTAATTCCAAGAAATTGTATACATGAGCATATACATATTGCATTGGGGGATTGACCGGTGGGTCATGATTTGGTTATATGATGATGTTTGGAAATTGATGTGTGTGAGAACTTTATGAAATCTGAATTTCTGATAAATGATTGTGATTGTTGAAGTGTTGGCTGTACTTACCACATAATTTTCACATTAATAGGTTGCTGTTTTGAAAAGGTATATATGTCATGAAATTTCAAATGAGCATCCTTAATTTTCATCATTGTCATATGTTATACCATGGGTGTATCTGTTCTGTGATATAAATGCTATGTGTATATTTATTAATTTCGGTTGGTGACCCTTTACTATTAAATGTGGAATTTGGGCTTTGCCCTCAGATGCCCCCCAAACCCATGCTACCCGTGGGACCCGAGACGACGGAAACGTCGCTCGACTTCATTGATCGTTCCGTGCCTACTGCTTGGGTTTACGACCCCACCTCAAGCAGGGCTACATACACGGGGAGATTGAAGAGGACCTGTAGGAGTAACGGAGTGGTGCACTACGTGGAGCACAACTATGCGAGGATTGACTTTCCTGTGCCTTCCCGTTTGGTATTGGAGGCGCACGGAATTTTTGATGATGCGGACGAACCAGTTAGAGGGGTTGAGACGGAGGCCACCGTAGGAGTGGTGACTCCTAACCCGGTGATTGGAGGAGATGTACGTGATTCTGAGGAGAAGAACGAGGAGCCGAAGCCAGTAGCAGCTGATATTCCGGGTCCGTCTAGGATATCCGATGATTGTTATGAGATTTCGGCACCGCCGAAGCGACCGAGACTGTGCATTGATCTAACTTCGGAGGAGACTGATCCCTCTCTGTATGATGATGAGGAGGAGGTTACGTCGAGGCGAGCGGCAGAGTCGGATGAGACTTGTTTGGGTTGCGGAGGAAATCCATGCTACTGTAGCTTTAGTGCATGATCGGTTAGATTTGATGTATAGGATTTTGAGCTGGAAAATGTAATGTGTTTTATTTTGGAAATTATTGTACTACTTTTCCGCTAAACTATTCCGCACTCTGATATTTCTGTTGGTATGATATGATACTGATATTTTGGAATGTATTAATGTTTAATATTAATTTCCAAAGATAAGTACTTAGTGATATTTCTGATAAAATTATTTAATTACGTTCATCAATAAAATTACGACGTACCATTTTATGGGATGAATTAAAGGGAAATTTTATTTCAACGCTTTTGAAGAAATAATTTGGAAAATCATTTTAATTATTTATTTTTAAAAAAAAAATACACTCGCGCTGTGTTTAAAACTCGAGGTGTAACAAAAACCTTGGTGAAGGGAAAAAGAGTGCAGAGCAAACACAAGTCTAATCCCTTAAAAAACATTAGCAAAAACGATAATTAGGGAATCTTAACCTATTACATTTATACAATTCTAAAAGACAAGAAGGAATAGTATTCCAACAAACAAAGTCGTTAGACTAAAGACCTAAAGAAACAATATATCTTGTCAACACAACAATTGTCTTTTCCATAGATATGAGAAATAATAAAACACATATTTTTAGTTATCTCAACACAATTCCTCCACCTGTTTCTTAGCTTTCAAGAAACAATCTCATGATTTTTTTTTTAAAAAAGAGTCACTAATTTAGAGTCTGTTTCCAACCAAATAAATATCCAACCCTTTTTTAAAAGCTATCTCAATTCCATGCATAGCCCCAATAAATTATGAATGAAAAGCAGTTGAAATGTTTATATTTTAAGCAAAACATCCCATAGCAACTATCTCTAAATATGCTCCCCACAAGCAGGGATAAATTTAGAAACTAATCAAATAAGGGGCCAAATTTTTTTATTATCATACATTGCATAAAATTCTATTGTAATAGTTCAACGTTTAAATAATGATATTTCATTGAACGTTTTTGTAAAACCATTTTAGTTACTATTGCATAATTTCTCTGGTTATATATATATGCAAAAATTAAAATGTATTTGGTTCAAATTTTAGATCTAAGGCATTTTGACTTGTGGTAGTATATGTGTTTGGAGAGAATTGATACGAATATATGATTGCACATATAACAAATATATATATAAAAGAATGGTTGTTTGGGGTGGGGCTGCAGCCCAAGCTTACCTCCCCATGTGTCTGTCCCTACCCACAAGCGGAAGCAGCTGGTCCAGAACAATATTTTGTTGGGATGTTTATATTGCATTTGATGCAAGATATGATAGGAGGGTGCCGCATATCCTCCTTAATCAGATGAACATTTAGAGCTTGAACGAAAACATAAGAAGCTTTTAGAATAACAAATTTATGCATGGAAGAAAAAGAGGTACCAATAGGATAATTTTTGCCAAGAGAAGTATTAGAGTTCACAAATATAAGTAGTTGACTTTTAACCAACCCCTTTTTATTTATGCATAACCAAATATTTCCATCGGAAGGCATTACAAGGAAGAGGTAGTGTGTGGTGTTCTGAATATGGATGTGTGTCATGTCCTACTGGGGTGACCTTGGCAGTATGACAATGATATCACGTATAAAGGTAGAGATAATGTGATGATGTTCACCTGGGGAACGCACAAGATAGCTATGGTCCCGGTTTCTGGTTTTAATAGAAAAACAGGGAAGGAGAAGTCCAGTTTTCTTGTTATGACGCAGGATGAGCATGACATGACTGAGACCTTCAAGGAAACTGAGTGGTTTTGCCCAGTGGTGGCCAAGGATGTGCAAGCCGTTAAGGAAGCTGTCAGGGCGAAGTTAGAGGCTACTGGGCAGAAGAACAAAGTAGCTGCTGACAAGCGCAGAAGAGTCAAGGTCTTTGCTGTGGGAGATAATGTGATGGTGTTCCTGCGTAAGGAGAGGTTCCCAGTTGACACTTACAAGAAGCTTTAGCTTCGCAAGTACGGGACTTTCAAGGTGCGGAAGAAGATCAATGACAACGCATATTTGATCGACTTGCTGGGATCCATGAATATTTCCAATACCTTTAATGTGGCTGATATTTATGAGTTCCATGAAGATGCTGACCTTTATTCTGGTATGAACTCGGGGTCGAGTTCTTTTGAAGTGGAGGAGACTGATGTAGGAGGGTTCACAGCTAGAATTGAGGAAGAAACGGCTTTGCGGACAAAAGCAGCAGAAAATGCGGAAAATGATCGTCCAGTGTCAGATTGTCTATTATTATACCTTTCCGAAAAGGGAATCGCGCCACGAACACAACTCATGACCTTGCCATGAAGTATGGGCTCCAGAACCGTTTTGAGCTCATCTTGGGCCTCAAAACAACCGTTTTAGTTTTTCCCGTAATTTCGGGCTTTTCTGTTTTACAACCGTTTTAGCTTTTCCTTTAATTTCGGGCTTTTTTGTTTTACCTAATTTTCTTACTATGGTTTCTATTATCTATTTAAAGACTTTCTATGCTGTAACAAACGGTATTTTTTAATAAAATAATTAATTTTGAGAGTTTTTCTCTTCTATGGTGGATTTCAGAACTTATTCTTTTTTAGGATTAGCGCTTGCTAACCCTTTACAATTTCCGACTGCGTCACTTCTACAAGTATTCTCTCTTTTCGTGACATACAGGTCCCACAACTTTATTTTATTTTATAGAGATTCAATTTCTTGATATAATTGTTTATGTAATGTGAGGTGTACTCGTTTATAGTTATAGAATTGTAGTACAAGCCCTTTCTTAAAGGAGTTGAAAACTTAAAATATTTGGAGGGTCTTTATTCAATGAGTTAAAAGCATTTTTAGTTGAACATTTTTATATATGGTTCTTTAATAAGTGTCACAACAGTATTTATTAGCATTTGCCTTAGTTCTATACTCCCAATAGTAATAACCATATATATGACAATTAAGATATTCAACATTAAATTTATCATATAAATTTTCATGGCCATTTCCATATTACAATAAGTCATGATCTTTATACTTGGAACACTCCCCTAAAACAACAATCTCTCTCACTAGATGTTAAGGACTTTGACTAAATGATTAAAGGCAAGGGTCCATTAAACATTTTGATATATTCGAAGCAAACAATGTTTGTCCTGAATATGTAATACAAGAAGTAGGATAAGAGTAAGATGGAAATCATACACTCATGATCCGCAATAAGTTAATACTCCATATTCAAAGTTAGATGTAACACACTACAACCATTTTGAAGTACTTGACTCTGTTTTCCATCCAACCATTTATGCAATTACAACTTATTTTTATTTACTGAATTGCAATGCCAATTAATAAATAGTTGGATTTTATTCTTAATCCAAAAGTATAATTAGCTATGGAGATGATCTATTAGCAGATATTAAGTTCATATATTTTTCTACTATCATTTCTGGAGAAAAGTCAGTGAAGTATCCTTTTTCTACATCCAATCCTTCTTGTGCTGCCAACATCTCAACCAAGTTTTGCACCCTATCAGCTCCAATTTGGTTAGGCTCCAATAACATACAAGCTATTTCAGTGGAATCTTCACAAACAATTCCAAGTGTTTGCACCGTAGGAAGCCCGCCACCACGAGCACTAACCTTCCTTGCAATCTTTCTTGCCACCGATACATCGGTGGACAAGATTGGTATATTGTAGAGTGTGACCCAAGAGCGTGCACCTATCATTGAGATGCCTCTGGCTCTTGAAACAACAATAGGCCCTTCATCCGGTGTTTGGGGCAGGATGTCTGGCATAGTCCATCCTACCCATTGGTTTCCCATGAAATTAGGCCGGTAATAACCAAGTTCTCGCCTTATTTTATCGAGTTCTTTCCCTGTTGGGTGTGCAGCTGCATAAAGAAATACAGGTACTGCAATTTCACATATAAAAAGAAAATGCAGTGTTAAGTATCAACTTATTTTATATAAAACAAGTCAAAGACAATAGATTAAGTTCACTTATATAAGCAAAAATAGTAAAAAGTTGATATATTTGGTCTTGTTAGATAACATTTTTGCTTATATTTGATTCTGGAGCAGTAAGTCCTTAGCAACTTACCATTGAATTGGTTACCAATATCTGCCGCCACAGCTTTTGCCAGCCACGCTGCCTCATCCATCGATGCGCGGGCAAGTGGGTGGAAAACAATGTCATCAACTGCGCCTAAACGTGGGTGAGCTCCATCATGCAATTCAAGGTTGATCGAATTGAATGCAGCCTCAGCCATAGCCACCACAGTTTGTTGCAGGGGACTATATATGGCATTTCCTGTGCAGTCATGCAAAACATACGATACAAGATTGTACCGTGCCCTATTGTAAGTTCTGTCATGAAATTTGTTCACAATGACAGTTTCTGGGTTCGACCTAGCTACTCGTTCGACTGCATCAAGAGTAGCAATGTCGCGTCCTTCTGAAATAAAGAACTTGCAGCATAGTAACATAGATTGATCTACTGTTTTCTTTTTATCCTACATAAATGGTAAGAGAGTGAAATTTTATTCCATTGAAGTAGAAATAAGATAATAAATAGATGTTGTGGATATGTCCCTTGACAAATGGGTTAAGCATTTGGCATAAAATGTATTAGACTTATAGTCACGTAATAAGGGACTTGTATTTTCTATAGCTCAATAACATTTAAGCTAAATAGCACCCGTGGTCCCTTAACTTAATTTCAGTTAATGTTTTAGTCATTTATCTTTCTTTTTTTTTTCCGATTTGGTCATTTATTTAATTTTAAGTGACAATTTGATCTTTTATGTTTTAAAATGTCAACAATATTATCCTTTTTTTTTACAAAAATTCAAAAAACTCATCAAAATTTTCAACCAAAACTCATAAAACTAATTATATTCTTTAATATAATACAAATTTTATTAAATTCGTAACTCAAATCTTCAAATAAACTCATACAAAAATTTCAACAAATTTCATTCTTTATTTGATATTGTTAGAAATGGAAATATGAGTTTATTTGAAGATTTGAGTTTCGAATTTGATAAAATTTGTATAATATTGAAGAATATAAATAATTTTATGGGTTTTGGTTGAAAATTTTGATGAATTTTTTAAATTTTTGTAAAAAAAAGGATAACATTGTTGACATTTTAAAACATAAAAGATCAAATTGTCACTTAAAATTAAAATAAAGGACTAAATAAAAAAAAAAAGATAAAGGACTAAAACGTTAACTGAAATTAAGTTAAGGGACTACTGGTGTTATTTAGACACATTTATAATCGTTCCATTGATATCACTAAATTTAAATTATAAAATAGTTCGAAGAACAGCCATTAATATTTTAACTGTGTGAATGCTGATCAAACTACCATTAATATTCCAACCGATCACATGTGAAGCACTGTCATATGCTATTATACATTATTAAAATAATAGTTGAGAACTCATTCTTATCCACAATTTCTAACACACGTGACATTTTTAGAGAAAAACAAGTTTCTAGAGGATAAGAATAAAAAAGAAAATATACATTATTATTCATACAAGAGCATGATTGAATTACCATAAGTCAAAATACAGAAAAACTTGGAGGTTATTGAGAAAGAAAGGGGAAATATGAACTTGGAGGTTATTGATGATCAATGGCTTTAATTAGTTCAACTAAATTACTATACTTGTAACACTACAGAATTAAGATATAATAAACATGGAAGAATTGGAGAACATTATGTAGATTTTACCATATATGAGCTTAATTATTCAATAAAATTGCCACCAGTAACTAATTAATATAATCTATATGGTAAAATTTTAATTAACATCCCTAATCAGTGATAAAAAAAAGAAAAAGATTAATTTAATTTCTGACCTTGGTAGTATAATTGAAAGCCATGGTGGTCCTCCACTCCAGCTGCAATTTGAGTTGATGATATGTTGAGCTAACAACTTGAACTTGAAATGTGAACTCGTGTCAAAGGTGGGAGTATTAATAAATATATGGAACTATATACCTGTCATTTTTATTTTTATTTTTATTTTTATATGGTTGAGTATAGTCCAATTGATATATCATCACATCCAGCCAATGTCTCCACGTGGTGCCACGTCACTCCAATATCATAGAAGGACACAAGACGCTACATACAAAGAAGCATGAATTGCATGTTTCTTCTCCAAAAGCCTCTAGTTTTTTGTTGTCCGGCCTTATTATTTATTGTGGGATTTAAAAAAGAAACAAATTATAATAATTTCATATTTTGGGACATTTTTGTTTTCCGTTTTGTTGAAATGTTTAAGAAAAATTTGTTTAATCGATATTTTTTTTTGAGTAAGTGATTTAGGGAGGTTATTATAAAAATCAACATATTTCAATCTTACATATCTCTTGTCAATACGTGGTTGAATTGTCATGTCAAAGAACATTTATAGTCAATATGAACAACGACAATAAATATTTTTTTTAGAGATGGATGATATTAAATTCATAGATATTGTATTATTCTTGATCGTCGATCATATATGGATGAAATTAGTTTGAATGATAGAATTAAGTTTTAGTTATGTGATTTCTCATTGGTTGGTGGAATATTTTTGTGTATCGTTAACATGTTTTTTACTTATTGATATCAAAATATGGATGAAGAATGTTCCAACTTAAGATTATTTTGATTGTACATTCTTATCATTTGAATGAAATTTTTTATTTGTTTAAAATAAGTAAATAATACATTCAAACAACAACAATTTATTTATTTATTTTTACCTTACATTTTATTTAATTTTAACAAACAACTTTTATGTTTAATTAAAATAACCTAATAATTTGATTTTGTAAAAAAACCCAATAATTTGATTTAAAGTACAATATGTTTTGTAACTTTATAAGTGCATCAACAATGCAGTTCCTCTATTTGAATGTTCACTCATTGTAATTTTTTAACGATAATGTTTAATAAAATATCATTCTCTTAACCTAACACTTAAAGAGATAGAAAGAGAAATAGTACCTATAAAAACACCTATATTTATAAACACTCATTTTTTTTCCACCACAACTAGAGTGCTTATAAAGAATCATGGTTGTTAGGGGAATAATTCTCGCCGTGAATAACCTAATTGAGCTATAAATTATTGGTCTTGTGAACTGTGAAGAACACACAATTTCAAAATGCCATGTTGTAAATTTGAGGTTGTTTAAAACGAGATAATTTTTTAAGTGTTCAATCGACAAAAGTTTTTTCACAAATTATATTTGATATAGATGGTTGAACCTTTTTTTCCCGTTCATATCTGTTGTTATTTAGATTCAAGATAACAACGTCCCAATTAATAGATTATATGTAAATTTTATTGTAAATTAAAGTTTGTAATTTCTCTCATCTTAGATAAAGATCTCTAATATAAATTTTATATAATATAAATAAAAAGTCATAAAAAAATTTCTCTATCTTAGATCGGTGCTTCATTCTACCCTAAATTATTCTTATAAAAATATAAATAACTTCATAACGTGTGTGGACTCTAAGAAGAAAACTTTTTTGACAAAAAAAAATAAAAAATTCAAGATATATGGTTCAATTAAATTGTACTATTAATTAACAAAAATATTTGTATTTTTTATTGACACCGACTAATTTAAATTCTGTTAAAAATTATAATTAATCGTATAATTGAGTCAATCATTTATTTATTTTTAGTAATTTTACATCGTCCATATAAAAAATGATATGCATGTATCGATTTTTGTATAAAAAAAAAGTATCATTATCGATTAACTAAATACATCTATCAACATAGAGCATTCTGTCCTTTTCAATAAACGATTAAAAAGGTGTATTTCCACCCTTCCTTTTTCCTCTTTTCTTATTTTTCTATTACTTGCCAGACACATAAGCCCATAGAATTGAAAGGGCTAATCCACTGAATTGGATCCTCTTAGCCGGTAATACTTATTTTAAGAGATCTCTGCTTTTATGTTTTTAAAAATCACATTTTCGTTTGAAAATATATTTGGAGGATAAAAAAAGTTGTATTTTTGTCGTATATGTATATCTGTAGTGTAGGTGAGGGGTGAGGGAAAAAACTCTATTTTAATTAACACAAATTTTTGGATGTGGAGCTTATATCAAATCCAATACTATTTAAAGCTATATATATATTTATATTGTATAAAAAAAAAGATATACATAAGCCTGTGACAATATGGCTTAAACTAACTACTACACTATTATTCCATTTTGAAAAATAAAAACAATATGGCTTAAACCAATTCTAGGCACAATCACCTAAACTACTTAACAAGATCATAGCAGCTTTTTGGTTATTGATGATGACTAATTTGGAGTTGCATAGCAGAGCTAATTTTGTCTATGGGATAAAGATGATGACCAATGGAGGAAAACACACATACAACAAAACATATGATATTTGATTAGTTTCAAGATAATTGACAGAAAATGTTAAAGAATATGTCTAATATAATAGTTGTAACTTTCACTTCAAACATGATTAATATTGCTTTTATTTATTGTTATTGATACTATTATTTGCAATTGAATACAATTAATTGATAATAAGAATATTTTTTGTAATAGCTCTTTCTGAATCTTAGGACTTTTCGTGAGTCTGATGAGCCTCCAAGATCAAACTCGTATAAAGTTTATGATGAATAATTTCCAATGCCAAACTTGCCAACTGAGATGTATCAATAAGGTTTTGGTTCACTAATTCTCTCATCATTAGATGTTTCTATGCATAAAACATATCAATTACAAGGATTTTGTGCAATTCTTGAATTATGGAAAGAAAGTGATAGAAAATTTAAGAAAAGTTCTAAGAAAAATAGGAAAAGAAACATATTGGTGAAACAGGTAGGAAATACAGAGAAGATCTCCACATTGACAAGGTAATTTTCCATCATCAAATTCTCTCGTCCAACACCTTCAAGTAACTTTTAACAATTTCATCCTGTGAAAAATCTGTGTAGTATCCCTTCTCCACAAAAATACCTTCTTCCTTTGCAACCTTTTCAACTTCTTGTTGAACTCTTTCACCATTAACTTTTTTTGGATCCAACAAATTACAAGCTATCTCAATGACACTTTCACCATGTGTAAGTGCCATGGCCTGCACAGAAGCGAGTCCACCGCCTCTTCCACTAATCTGTTTCGCCATTCTGCGAATGGCGCTGATATCAGAAGTTAATAGAGGGACATTGTAGTTATCTACCCAATTGGTAGCTCCAATGACAACAACACCTTTTGTTGGAGTAACTTGACATGGACCACTATCAGGTTTAAGTGGTAAAGTGTTTGATTTTGGCACACCAATCCACTGGTTTTCGCTAGAATTTGGTTTGAAATAACCAAAGGTTCTTCTGATTGAATCAAGTGTTCTTCCCTCTTCATGTGCTGCTCCATATAAGAAAGTAGGAACTGCAGGTAAATTTTGATGATCATTGATGTGCAATTGGAACTAATTTAGTAAGATTATGAACATACTAAAAGACAGTTTCATAATCACTTTAATTAATAGTGTATATCATGAAATTAATCATGTGTAAACATGGAAATATCTAACAAAATGAAAAACTAGTTACCAAGATTTTTTATTTTGGTAATAGTAAGTTTAGGTGAGTTAATTCTTGAGAGCTCACCAGGGTCCAGGCAAACCTTAAGGTTTAGAGGGTGCGGACATAGATATTAAGAAGAATTTAACATGAAGGATAAGAAATCTCTAAGGAACTCCCATAAGAGATTGGTGTTATCAACTACACATTACATAAAAAAATAATTTGTTCAATTTCCGCTAAATAACAGTGCTATAGCGTTGCTAGCCGCTATTTAATAATGTTTTGTATTAAAGAGTGTATTGGAGAACAATATCAATCTCTTCAAATTTTATCATGCTATAGCTGATATTTAACAACGGTGATAGAGATGCTCATAGAAGTAATATTATGATACAACAAAATGATAAAATGCAATTAAAGGTCTTCAGAATTAAAAGTTGTTTGCATCATAAATGTAAAGTTATTAAACTCACAATAAAACATAATACAATGTGACCCTTAAATCATACTACTACTACTAACCTTGCAAACTAGAACCCATATCAGTGGCCAAACACCTAGCATTCCTAGCTGCTTGATCCAATGAAGCATCAACAAGAGGATGAAAACATATATGGTCCACAACACCAACTCTAGGATGAGTTCCACTATGAAGCTCAAAATCAATATTCTCAAAAGCAGCTTTTACCATAGCCAACACAGCATTTGTCAAATGACATGGCTGTGCAGAAGACACTGAATCCAACTCAGATACAAGAGTGTAACCAACTCTATTGTAAGCAACATCTTCAAACTTGTTAATTATTGGTGCTAATGGAAAAAGTTTAGCAGCTCTTTCTATTGATTCCAATGCACTCTTGTTTCTGCTCTCTGATATATATACTTTGCAGCAACCTAGAATGGACTTCAACATTTTTTATCTTTTTTTTTTTTTTTGATTCACACACTTTCCAGCATTGTGGAATAAGACGACAACATGAAACCTGTCCCTTGTTAATCCATTTTACACCACAAACTCATCAACAAACAAAACCTTATCTATAAATATTGCCAATGCTTTTTCTTTTCTTTACTTTTATAAAGATAAATAAAATTGTTTTTAAGCATAATCCATTTTTTTGACAAGTTCTTTTGTTTAAAAAAATTATAATAATTCTCTAAAAAAATTGATATATAATAATAAAATAAATAAAAGAACTACCTGATTCAAATGGTGTCTGGAGAAAAAACAAAAACCTCGACTTTCACGAATCAGAAACCAAAGAAATGTTTGTTTTTGTAGGCTAGTAATAAAGTAGCTCTGCGAGGTAGGTACAAATTATGGCCCAATGGACTCGGATCTGCTAAATCAAATTCACATCTAAATTGGAAACTATAGGTTTTTGTATTTTCATTGAAAACAAAAACCTTAAAAAATATTGGTCGCAGTTTTATTACTAATTTTAAAAATTAAATCCAATTATATAGATTGATTATGATAAATGGTTTATATACAGATGTGGGTTGGTGTCATGAACAACTTTAGGCTAAGATAATTTCTTACGAGGGAATTGTTCGTTAATCTATAAGGTTTGTTTTCGGCCTCCAAATATACTATTAAAAATTACGATTAAAATATTTAGAGGTTAGATGAAGATCACCTTCTTATGATTACACATTTGGATTGGTAATTTCTGCTAAAAAATATGCAGTTTTTGTGATAGCAACTTTATGCAACTATCTCAATCAAATAAATCAATTTTAAAAATATATAAACTTATATCAAGTTTTGGCATAACCATTTTTTCTTATAACTTTACTATTTAATTAAACAAAATTATTTATAAATTTATTATCATTTTTTATTTAATCAAATAACTAATATTTTAAATTGTCGCATAAATTTTGTTATTTTCATTATTTTTAAATAGTTTAATTATTATTTTGATCCATTTATTTTCACCAATTCAATGAAATGGTATCATATTTTAAAAGTCGATAGTTTTAGTCTCTTTCTCATTTTTTAACTAAGAAATGACGATTTGACAAATTTTAAAGGATGTGACATACGTTGTCATGACAGAATTATCTAAATGCATTAATTATTCATATGTCATTAATTAAATTATAAAAACCCATAAAAAATTGAAGTTGAAAGTTAAGTTTTTAGAAGATTTTATTGGAATTTCATAGATGTTAATCATCCAATATTATCATATCATTAAAACGTGTCACATTATCATTTTTTTAGTTAAAAAATTATAATAAAAGATCAAAACTATTAAATTTAAAAATAAGAGATTAATTTTGCAAATCGATAAAATAAAGAAATTAAACCTTTTTAGAATCATAGCATGAACGAGGTCTAACTCTCTGCTTTTGCTACGAAGTATGTAAAAACTCCACGATTTGAATTGATATTGTCTAGCGTGAGCAACTTCAAATCCAATGCACCATTCTAATGTTTTAAGAACACTTTGATTTTTTTCAGTATTGTTGAGTTACATGACAACAATATGTATGAACAGTATGTAGGTCAAAAAGTAGTTTAAATGTGGAAGACCGTTAAACTAAATTAAATTAAATAAATGAATATTCTTAAATCCAATGTGGCAATTGTGGATCCACACAAAAAAAGTAACTTTAGCTCATAAATATTGTTCTTAGCTCATTGGAGATACTTTTAGTGTGCAATTTACTTGAAGCAGCCCATTCAATTTAATCTTATGAAATGATATATCTATCAATTCTACAATTACACTTTACATACATCAAAATTGTTGTTTTAGAATAGCAGAGTGCATTTATTATCTTCATCAAGTCACACAATCTTAGCCTAATTTATGTTCTAAGAGCATTTTTCTTCTGTGAAGAATGAATATAATAGGTGACATTTCAAAATTGTCTTCTTATTTGATTGCCCCTTCGTTTAGATTTCCTTGCCTTGACATGGGCATATACAAAAAGACTAAAAAAACCTTAATGCATATATTTATCCTATTTCATCATTTTAACACAATATTACCTTTTAAAACATGTGTAAATTATTTACCCCATCAGTTTATATTATTAAACACATAATAGTTTTCCATTGCAGTAGAAAAATGGAACAGGTCAACTAGTTTTACATGAGGAACAAATTTATTTGTTTTTTACTTTTTAAATAAAAGAAACATATATTGAATCTAGTTGCATTTGGAAAATCCAGAATTTATGATTTCTACTCATCTTAGATTCCAGTAGATCACATAGAACAAGAGCTATTATTAAAGAATGCACATTAAAATAAGTAATTAATCCTCTACATGTTGTTATATAGCTTTGAAAATCATGTATACAGTTGCAAACTTGCAATATTAGCAACATATGTCAATCAATATTTCTGTTTGTCTAAACTTCTATTAGTAGTTTATATGAATATATATCTCATAAATGCCAGTTTTGCTGATCTACAATCTACATAGAAACCTATGAAGTAATCTAAGGTAGTAATTGCTGCAGTTGATATTTCCTTTGGCAACCTTCAAATTGAATGAGGCTGCAATTTACACTTCTTTCTTGAAGCTGCCAATATATATATAGTAATATAGTTATTGTTAGAACAACAATTCCGATTCAAAATAAATAGATACAAAAATCACAAACAAAAGATGCACTAGGTTTGATCATAGAGTTAAGCCAATTGTGCCTACATCTATGACTGCAGAGTGGTTGCAGAGCCTTTCTATCGTTCAAGGTTAGTGTTACAAATTAAAACTTGTATTTAAATATTATGATCCAGTTTGCTACTCGGCAGCTCGAGCGACCTACCCACTGATTAGTACACTGTGACCTACTATGCCCAAGTAATAAAATCTATAATAAATAAAGTAAAAGGATTATATGTCTAAGAATCATACCTCAAAGAGAGATATGGTTTGTAAGAGATCATAAAACTCTTCTAAGAGTTGCTTCTCTTGTGCAACAACTTTTGCCAATTCTGATACCATTGCAACAGTCTTGTCAACCTGCTGATAGACCAATTTTTCCATGTGAATATAGTCCTCATAGATAATATAAAATGATTAGCACAATATGTAAACAAACTTACTGCATGTGAAAAAGATGTTAATAATGATTTAATGGAAGCGGTGAGTTCGGAGGCCTGACGAATAGCAATTGATGTAAATTGTATGTTCACCTGCAAGTTAAGCATAGGATTTCTGTCAATGCACCATTCTCTTTGTTAGAACAACAACCTGATTTATTAGAAAACATATACGAAAACGCAAACAAAGAACACACGAGTGATCACGTAATTCAGTCATTTGTGCCTACATCTCCAACTACAGAGCGGCTGAAGTATCTTTTTACTATTCATTATTCAAACTTAAGGTTATAAATTACAACGCTCCCCACGAGCTTGTGCTTAAATATTATGGTCCATTGTTCAATCTTGTGTAATTATAAGATTACCCTTGAATCACACACAAGATTACTCGCCCCGCACGGGCGACCTGCCCACTTATCAATAAACTATGAGTCATACCCAACCCCAGCATGATCACCAAGACTATACATACATATAAAAGTTTTCATTGGACATATCTATGTACCTTAGCACCTTCCAAAAGAGGAACTCTGCATACTGCAGAATGTAAACACTCTTTAGTGGCATTAATTGTTGATATATGTTGTCTTTCCATTCCTCCCCAAGCTTCTAATAACTTTAACTGTCAAAAACAACAAAGCATCAATTAAGAATGAGTTCATTAAAATAATAGATTTGGCAGATCTTAATTAAATTAGATTTTTTTGCAACGGCATTAATTAAACTACGTTTACTACTTACTTGATGATACAATATAAAAGCTATCTTCATTTCAAGCTTTTCTCTGGCATATTGTATCTTCTTTTTCATAACAGAATACCGCAACTTGGTGAGACCATCCCAGACATATATCAAATTGCTCTGAAAACATTCATAAACCAAGAAGTTGTTAATTCAATTTCCCATTAGCTGTAAAGATCACATAAAGAAAAAAAATATTTAAAAGATGCATTTCAAATAACTGATTTACATTTTGTCTTGTCATATAGTACAAGCTTTAAGATAAACTTATGTTTTGAGCACTTACAAACTTATGTTTTGAGAATTTATAAAAATAGTCTGGCGATTAGTACAAAAGGTGATTTCAGCTTATTTCAACAAACTCTTCACATATATCTTATGAAAACAACAAAAAACTTACAACTTATAGAAGTGCTTATTTAATAAAAACTTCATTAAGGTTCTGTTTGATAAAAAAATGGCAAATAAGTTTGTTGTTGATAACAATTGAACTTACAGGGGATAAGTTAGATAAAAGTTGATAGCAAATAAGCTAGCAGATTGAATTTGAAATTTACTTTGAACTAACCCATAAAAATAAAAAGATATTTTCATTTAATACTTAATTTTTTTTCAATTAAGATAATGAACATAAAAATGAGAGAAAATATGACTACTTATAAGCTCCAACCCTGCGAAGTAGCATATCAAAAACACTATAAATTCGTGAAAAAATATTATAAACTTGTGGGAGACTACTATTGCCAAACAATTATACTTTGATTATACGAAGTATAAGCTATAAATTATTCGCTACAAGCTAACCGTTTAACTTTATAAAAAAAGAGCCTAAATATATGACAGAAACATATATATATATATATATATATATATACCTGGGCATGATGAGAAATATTTGCATTCACAACATGTGCTCTAGCATTTACAAATCTCCACTGAATCAAACGATTATGAAGCAAACGAAGCTTATAAACATCTTCATTATTTCCAAAACCAACCGGCAATGAATTAAGCACAACAGATTTCTTACTCTTAAACAAATCAAAACCAAAGTTAAGAAATTTTTCAACTCTTTTAACCTTGGTAGGACTACTCAAAAACTCTGATCTCCCAGGCGACAAAGCCCATTGCGTCTTAGAACTCTTATACCCCGCAACTGAATTAGTCCTCTTAATCAACGGTTTCAATGAATCACCACCGTTCAAATTCCCAATGTTTGAATCTGAAGCACCTCTTCTAGCTCTTCTAATCGTTGCATCACTCATAAACCTTGAACGAACCTCAACTACAGATTTTCTCGCCGGAGAAACCAAACCCTCGTCGCTACAACGAGATTCGTTATCAATCGAACTCGTTAAGCTCGAATTTCTCTTCGAAGAAAACGGTTTCGCATTTTCATCTAATGAAAATCTTCCCGGAACAATAAAGGAACCGTTAAAATTGAGTTTCTTCATGGATTTTCCTATGAATCTCGCAGAACCACCGGTTTCTCTAATTTCATCGTTTAATTCAAATTTTTTACACTCTCTGTTACTCTTTTGTTTGTGTTTGGAATTTTGTTCTATGATTCTGTCTTCGTTGATCTGATCAGCGAGTGTGCCGCCGGAGTTATTATTAATTTTCGCGGTTGAAGGCCAGAGTTGTTGGTGGCGGTTGAAAACAGAGTCATCGTGAATTTTGTATCTCCGATTGTTGTTGTCGGCAGGAGTGGATGATGATGATTTACGTATGACAGAGGAAGGAGAAGTGAATTCGGTGGAATCAATGGAAGATGAATTAGAAGAAGGAAGTAAACGAGAAATTAGTTGGCGATTAGTGTCGTGACGAAGTTTTGGAGAATCGTTTTGCGTTTTCATTCTGAATGTGTTGTTGTTTGCATGTAACTGAACTGTGTTCAGACTTTGAAGCGGCAAAATATATAAATAATCAATGATTTCGCCGGCACGGATTCAATTGAAACTACGTTATTGCCCTTATTATTTCTTATATGAGGGACAATTTCTTACCCTAAAGATTAATTGGGTGTATTATCTACCTACTCATAGGTACCCTTATTGTATTTAATTATATTCTAAGCTATTTAAATTTTATATTTTATTGTCAAAAAAATTTAAATTTCTTTTGCTTATCAAAATTATTTAATAAATTTCACTTAAAAATGAATTTCTCGGGAAAAAATTTTAATTATCTTTTTAGATAAACTCCAAATTACCACCTATCATTTAAGACAAAAGAAATATCCATAGTTAAATAAAAATTCTGAGTTATTTATTCTTGTGGGATACTTGTTGACATGTTGAATGAGGAGACTGAAGAGTGTACAATACAAATGGAAGAGTTCGGCTTCTTCTGTTTCAGGAGTGAAAGTTCTGTTAAATATTTACCTGCCATTTGTTTGAATTCAGAGTTGAAATGGCCTATTACTTAGTTGCTTTGTTATGTTAAATGATATTTGTGCATTCATTAAAAATAGCGTTTGGTTTATCACAATCACTTAGCTGTAGTTAAAATAATTATCAAATATCTTTAATTGATTGTGATAAATTGACAGTGTAAACATTATTTACACTCATGATATATATAAATTAAAGTTTTAAAAATAATATGCATATATCAAAATTAGCAAATTATATGTGCATTGTGTATCAAGATTATTTTATTAAAGTATTTATTATAATATATATTGTCAAAGTTTATGTAAAACTATTCAATTAAAATATTTTGTTTTATATATTTAACCAAAATATTCATATATATATATATATATATAGAAATTTTAGCATTAATTTATAATAAATTTTTATTTGATCATAATCTAATCTTGATATATCATACTGACATTGAAAATGATTATTAATTAAGGATTTTGATACTCTCTTTTTATTCTTTTTTTTTTTAAGAGACATAAGTGAAATAAAAATAATTTTTATAAATCTTGCAAACACATAAGATTTTTTGTGCCTCTATCTTTCGTAACATTTAACATGAGCGATAAAAGAATATAATAAAAGGAGAGAAAACAAATTCATAAATTAATGTTAAAATTTATATATGTGATTTATATGATAATAATTTTAGTCTAATAATTTTTAAAAATATTTATATATCAAGTATAATATTATTAAATGAGTGTAATTCTTCATATGTAATTTTTTTGTTAATCCCTTTAGTCTTTGTATGTGTCTTTCATTGGTTAATTTGGTTATATATAATAAAATTAAATTCATTATAATAAAATTTTCTTTTGAAATTAAATTTATATTTATAATATTCTGTTATTAAAAAAAAAACAAATGAATATATATATAATAAAAATCACTAGCAAGACATGTGTGAAGGTGGAGCAGGTATTAACACCCATCACCACAAAATTTACACTCGTACTCGATCAAAGTGTAATTTTTCCACGGGTGGAGGTTAAATTAAATTGTCATATTTACTATTGTAGAGCTTACTTGCTTGCCTATGTATGGTGGGTGGGTTAAAACTTCGTTTAAAAATTAAGTGACTTTGAGCAAGCAACCTTTGGCCTGAGCTAAATATGCATAGAGAGGCAAACTGTTTTTATTTGACAACGTAGTTTTTAAGCCAGCCAAGAAGTTTGCACTGTAGGTGAGATATTTCAGTTTTAAGTTTTTACCAACATATAAAGCCATTGACACATTTTATGATGATTGGGATATTTTAATATTACAGGTTTTAACCAACATATAAAGTCTTTGTCAAAAAGTAAACTAAACATATAAAGCCATTGAGACATTTTATGATGATTGAGATATTTTAATTGAGTTTTAACTAACATATAAAGTCATTGAGAAAAAAATATACATAAAGTCATTGAGATGTGCAATGAGGTATAATTGTAAGAGTTCTAAATTTAGTTTGGTATAATTGTAAAATTGTCTAATGTCACTTTTAGTAATAATAAATTTCTTTTTTCAATTTAAAAAAATAAAGTTATTGAGACATTTTAGGATGATTATCCTTTTTGTCAGAAAATGTATAAGTAAATGTGAACAATAAAATGTTTCTTTCATTTCTATTATGACCCCTAGCACTTGAGAGAAACAAGCACAAAAAAATAATCCACACCAACAACAAAAGCATATTGAACCTTTTATTAGAAAATAATTAACCAAGATAGTTTTGATACATGAAAGAACCATAAAACTAATCATATAGTAGTTTCTTCTTATTTTTTGCATAAAAACAAAAGGCACCAAACATGCTTGACATTTTGAATTGTACAAACATTTCTTAACTATATGAAATTAATATTTCAATTGGATTTTGCTTCTAAGGACCACTAAGTCTCTCAGCTCACTGTTGTAACAAAGGATTGGAATGGTAAACTTGGACTACTGTTTGTGAATCCAAATCTTCCAACAAGGTTTGAACTTTGAAGTTCTAATTGAAGCTCAATTCAAAATCAACGAAAGTTGCAATAAGGAGTGAGAATATTCACTATTCTGCCTATTGAAAAACAACATTTAGCAATAAGCTTCCCATATAAATGTAGCAATTTTAAATAAATTATAACAATGCAATATAAACACATAGTAAGTAATAGCATGGAATGGAAATGTCACTGAGCCATGTTAGACTAACCATTAATAAAACAAAATAAATTAAGCCAGCGGTGATGTGATATAATGCCACAATAAAATCAGCTGTAACTGTTTTTTCTGTTAGTAAATCAATCATGTGAAACTTAATTGTGCAATGTATAAATAGAGACTATTCTCTTTCAATGTGAATACTAAGTTATAGTGCATTCTTCAATTCTCTAAGTTTCTATTCTTGTTCATAGGAGCTTCTGAGTTGTTGGAGGAAGGTTAAATTCCTTCTTCACCGATGCATTGGGTGAAAATCTCACAAATGCAGTAAACATTGTAAACATTGCAGTGGCTGAAACATCAAAAGAAGCATGGAATTTTCTTTCAAAGTATTATGTTGGAGGTGATCAATTGAAGAAAATGAAGTGCAGACTCTGAGGAAGGAATATGAGCTTTTGCAAGCGAAGACCAATGAAAGTGTTACAACAAATTTCACAAAGGTTCAATCGCATTGTTGTAGTCTTTGAAAAATCAAATGATCTTAAAAAAAATAATGAATTTTGAGGAGCAGAAGCCAATTAGCAATGCCCCTATAGGCTCAATCAAGTTCAAGAAATTATGCTAATAATTCCAAGAACAAGAAAGAAAGGGGACTCTGATTGGGTTTAACACTAAGGACTCTGAAAGAAAGGGAACTTTCATGCTTGGTTGAAATGGAACTTTACTACTAAGAATATTGGATTCAGCCATTACAACCGGCATACCTTTTTTGGAGTCTCTTTGGTGGGCCATCCGAAAGGATCACAACAATTTGAAGTTCACTTGTCAAACAAACCTTGGTACTCTTACTTCAATTGTTAGTAATATGGTCCACCGCATTGAGAAAGAACTTACATATCCTATTGCTTCTCAAGATGAGAGCTCAAAAAAGGCATCACTAATGTTGGTGTTGCCTAGCGTAATAGCAATGCAAGTTTAATATGGGCCTTTCATTCGAGGCAACTGGGTTTGTGGAACCCTTATTAGATATAATAATGGCCATTCATGAAAAGTTTTACGTGCAACATTTGTTCAAGAAACGCCTACATGCAAAACAAAAGTTGCTATACTACCATCTATCATTAGAGAGATACAGTACATTGAAACATATTCAAGTCCTAAGTTGCTATACTACCATCTATCATTTTAAACCTAAATTCAACAATATGACCCACATGCAGGGTGTGGATGTTGATCCTTCTTTACATGTTATATGTTCTTCCGGATAATATTAATCTTCTTTTTCGCAATGACATAAGGGAAGAGCCTATTCCTCTATTCTCATGGCATAGTTTTCAACATTTCATTATTGTTTCCTTCATTTTACAAATATAAACAACAAAATGTAAATCATCTTTACACAAGGCCATGGTGGAAGTGAATTTGGTAGTTTAAGTAATGCTATAGGGAGTAATAAGTATTATTAATCAAATTAAGTAACTATTATTTAAGAAAAAGACACAGTAGTTCCAAAGAGACATACCATTATCTATGACATTTCTCCAATCCAATTTTAGGTATACATGTTCATTACCTGCTTCGGCTTTTTTATTATTGATTTCTAAATGTTACATATTATTTTACTATTCAATTTGCATTCAACATTTACATGATACCATATTAAATTTAACGTCCATGTTAATGCAAAAAGGAGGGCTGCCATATCCATTATAGCATCATGATCTCCTTAAAGTTGGTCTTCTGCTGTAAAGAAGAATAAAACAATATCCAATAAAGTAAATAATGAAAAGCAGCAGCACATTGTCCCTACAAACAAGTTCAAGTAGCAATAATATTCCAGCAAGGGCACCAAGAGTTTATGAAAAAAGTAAAAATTTAAAATGTAAACAGAAAAAACAAAATTAGTGTAGTCGAATGTGTTGAGGATCAGACTGACGTGCAAATTATAATTCAGCAGAGCTAGTGCTTCTGTCTGCATTATTAACAGCATATCCCAACACTTAATAGAGTGTAAACAACCAAGAAAATAAAAAATTTAAGAAGAAAAGTGTGACAATTAACAGTATAGACAAGATTATAAGATTCTATCACAGAGATGTTTCTCAATTAACTATGGACAGGGCTTTAAACACCACTCAATCTATAAGAAGAGTTAGCTGAAGACAAAGCAATCATTATTTAATTCATACTACCCAAAACAGCATCAAACTCCAATTGAGCTTAGATTGATAGAAAATATAGACAGATTGAATTATATAAAATTGATAGAGAGGATGCTCATATTCTATGGGTGTAACGTGTCTGTCATGCCAATAGCAATCAGTACGAGGAATTGTTTATAATCATCGCAACCAACCCATGTCTCTACTACTAAACATGTAAAATATAGTTACAAAAACACTTATGTTTACACTAAAGACTAGTGTGATCAAACATTAAAATCTTAGAATTTCTTGCTAGCAGTTATAAAAAAGGAAAAGAAAAAAAAGCTATGATATCAATATTATATAATTTTCAAATATTGTGCTGTTATTTAACTCCATTCTCGTAGGGAATCAAAAGATGAAGCTGATAGACAACACCAAATCTATGAGTTTTTTCAGACTCTAACCCATATAAAAAGGAAAAGAGTATAGTTAAAACTCAATAAAACAAAATAAAGACAACACAGTTCTATACTACGGTGCTTAACTTCAAAAGTACAGATCAATAACATTGATGAACCTCAGTTTAATCTCTGATGTCACTGGAAATATAGTAACACCAAGTATTTTCACCCTGCAAACAGGATCTTGGGTTAACTACAACCTCAGACAAGTTGGATTGTTAAAAAACATCATTGGTACAAAACAAAATACACAACACAGGACTCACAAGTAAACAGTCAAAAATATAAAATGAAGTGCTGATACAAAACAAAACAAGGAATAGATTAGTTAAACTCAAATTAAACCAGTAGAGAAATCTTAACCAATCTAGTCCAAATTATGTATAGAATTTACAGATTAAGATTAAAAACACAGAGATCAAAGTTTGATTATTAATGCCTCATTCGAATCCAGTAATGTCATATGAATGTCCCTTCACCAAGTAGGTTCTCCCTGTAGACAGGGGCTTGGATCCAGAACACCTCAAACAATTTGGATTGATATAATCATAGACAACGTTAAGCATCTCATTAAGATACTAACATAGATCCAATAAAAAGGCAAGCAAATTAAGATAGTTAAAAACAAAATTAAAATTAATGTAGAATAGGCTCAGAATATATTACAGCTCTATCAATCAAGATTTTTCAGAAGCAGAACTGGCATTAAAGCTGAATAAATTGTCCTCATAGCCAAAAATAACACAAAAATTGGAAGAAAAATAATGCGTGAGTTACCAAAATAAATTTTAATTAAATAAACAATTTTTGGCTCATATTAAGAAATTCAACCATTTATTCCGATATACTTCATGGAGAAATCTCAGAAGCGCGGATAACATGTAATCATAGCCAATAAATTAGGGTTGCAAAAAAACAGAAAAAAAATTAGGAATGTTAATACAATGGTGTGGCGAATTTTTTTAGAGGCATAAACAATGAAAGTTAAAACTACCACGTGAAAATCGCCAAGATTCAATTTGCGCCTCTATGACTAGCTTTGATTTTCATTGTATAAATTAGAAAACAAGCTAAAGGTGTAGTGAGGCGAATACAACAAACAAATAAAGTAAATTGAAATTGTAAAAACAAATGAGATTTAGCAATTGCTTTGACACAGATAAACCGTGAGATTTAGGCTGAACTGCAACACGAACGGCGGCGATGTAGGACGTGCATCGGGGCTTTCGGGTCACGAAATTTATCAGAGAAGCCCGGGAGGCATCGTGCTAACAAATTAACGAAAGAAAAATAAAATTTTCAGAAAGTAAATTGGAACTTCGATTAAGTTCTAGATCTGAAGCAGCTGCTTATCTCCATGATACAGAAAACACAAAATCATATATTTATATATATCAATTTTGCTACAAATACCCTCATTTTGATATTCACACCTCATAAATTATTCATAAATTTAAAAGACTCAAAATGCCTCTTCATTATTTGCCTCGCTCTAATTTTTTTTTTTTCATTCTCTTTTCGAAATTATCATTTATCTAATAATATTTTACATTCATATCACATATTCATAATTCATACTCATAATTTATATTTATGCATATCTCACAACTGTCACTCATAACTTATATTATATAAGTTTCATTTTTATCATATTATGGTTAAAGTCGCCAACAAAGTACATTTACTAATTTATATTTGAGTTCATTTTTTTTTCTTTCAAAAGTGTGAGATTTTATGTGATTTGAATTCAGATATGTTGTAGATAATATATTGTACGTAAACTTAAATAATGTATTATTACATAATTTATGTTCACGTATGTAATATAATTTAAGAAATTATCGACGGAACACAATTACAATTCACTTACACTTACGTGAATTGAGTTAGTGTATGACGTGCAATTTAAGTAATTAAAGGCGCTATGTGAATATAGGTCAGGTAAATGTATGTCAATGTGGTTGTAGTTTGCGTACATGAAAAATTTTATAGTGATCAGAGAAAATATGTAGGTTAACTGAGAAAACATACACCTATGTTAGATGAGTTCATGTGGTTTGCGCAAATTCAGTTTAGGTATGGTATATTAACTCAAATCACGTAAACAATATTTCTGAATTTTTTATATGTTCCTATTGGATGTAGATAAATGGACCAAAGGGAGACAATAGTGACAATGTATGATGATGTTCAACTTGAAATTGATGAAGCTATGAATGATGATGTTGAGTTCATTTTTTTTATGTGTGTTTGATGGTTGATAAATTGTTATGCTGTTGAAAACGTGAAGTTGTTGTGGTTGATGATGATAATGTCATTGTTGTGATGTTGTTGTTGTTGATGTTGCTGATATGTTGTTGCGTTAAAGATGTGCTAGTTATTGTTGTATTGTTGTGATGATGATGTATTCTTGTGGCTGAGAGATTGATTGTTGTGGTGTTTTCTATTATTCTCAAATAAAAGTTGAAATTGAAGTGAAATTTACTTGAAAATCCCACTGTTTTCGAAGATGTATCTGGATACGGCACTGGCGTATTCGAATACACTTCTACAAAGGTCAAGTTTTTATTCAAATTTTGAACCTTGTACTCGAATACGACACCTCGTATTCGAATACAAATACGTGATTTTTGTTATTAACTTGCCATTTGTATTCGGCTACGACACCGCGTATTCGAATATAGAACTGGAAATTTTGCTTCTGACTTAGCATATCTATTCGGCTACGACCCCTTCGTATTCGAATACAGGATTGCAGATTTTGCTTCTGACTTTGCATCTGTATTTGGCTACGACACCCTCGTATTCGAATATAGAATTGTAGATTTTGCTACTGACTTAGCATCTGTATTCGGCGACAAGGAAACTGTATTCGAATACAGATTGAATTTTTGTCAAAAGTTTTATTTTTAAATATTGGTTTATGCACTTAATTATTTGAAAAGCATTTTTAAGGCATATGATAAATTATATGAGGTTCTTTTGAGATTGTTTTGAAATGGTGATGAAGTGTTTGGGTTTCATATTTGCATTTACGTATTGATTTCAGTGAAGAGAAATAGAGTGTGCTCATGCATTGCATAGTTAAGTGGTGACCGCGATGGGCCACAGAGTTGAGCGGTGACCGTGATAGGCTACCGGGTGGTTCTGCGTGATTAGATGGTCCATTCTATCCGTGCGAGACTTTAACTTATGTGTAGTGTTTGTGATAGGCTACACTTTAAGTAAATCGTGTTAGTCTGTGAGAGACTGCACCTCGGTAATTGGTACTTTGGTCTGTGATAGGCGGTACAATTACGATTTACACCCCTTTGAGGAGAGTTTTGTCGCTAAGTGGTGACTGTGATGGGCCACGAAGTTAAGTAGTGATTGTGATGGGTTACAGGGTGGTTCTGCGTGATTAGACGATCCATCTTATCCTTGCGGGGATTTAACTTATGTGTAGTGCTTGTGATAGGCTACACAAGTAAATCGTGCTAGTCTGTGATGCGACTGCACCTTGGTAATTAGTACTTTGGCCTGTGATAGACAGTACAATTATGATTTACGCCCCTCGTGGAGGGTTTTGTTTTGAGGATTTAGGGATCATGTGCATTGGCATATACGCATTGCATTAGAATGGTTGACGTGTAAGTCATGATTGTTTTGATCCTATATGTGAAAATGATATGTGCAAGTTCCTAATAAGTTGTTGTGATTGTTGATTGTAGTTGGGCTTTAACATGATTTGTATTTTAAATCTTTTGTTTCATTGAAAACATAGATGTTATACATTTTCAATAAGTGGGTATATTTATCTTGTCAATGTTGTTATCTTGATGGAACATACTATGTATGTATTATTGTCTTTGACATGTTTGATAATTGTTAATTGTTAATTTCGGTTGGTGACCTTTTACATTATTGTGGAAAATTGGGCTTTGCTCTCAGATGATACCCGACCTCATCCCAAGCAAGGCTACTTATACGGGGAAAGTGGTGAGAACCAGTAGGATCGCTGGGGCAGTGTCGTATGTGGAGCACACTCACGCGCAAATCGATTTTCCAGTACTTTCAAGACTGATACTTGAGGCGAACATGGTATTTACGGACGCAGAGGGTCTGACAGTTGGAGTTGAGACGGAGGCCACTATAGGTATGGTAGGAGGTAGCAGAAGATGCGGTGTCTAAACCAGAAGCGGATGAGAAGGATAAAGGACCGACACTAGCGGAGGTTGACATTACAGGTCCGTCTAGGCCAGTAGATAACTGCTTTGAGATTACGGCGCCGCCGAAGCGACCTATATCATTGATAGATCTGACTTCGGAGGAGACTGATCCTTCTCTAGCTAATGAGGAGGATGTCACGTCGAGACGAGTGACTGCGTCGACCTGTGGAGAGTGCGGTGGTAACCCTTGCTATTGTAGTTGTAGGGCATGATCAGACTAGTTTTGTTGTATAGGGCCCTAGTGTTTTGGTGGTTGTACTTATTTCTTTTGGGATAGTTGTATTTATGACGTACTCTGATAGTGATTTTTTTGTTGGTGGGTTCATGATCCAATTTTTGACGTGACCTCAGGGGTATGAGTTATGACCGGTCTCATAGCCCCAGTGTATTTTCTATTTGTATATTTTGAATATTAATTCTCAAAACTATTTTAACTGGTTATATTGTGATGTAATTATTTAATTACTTTTGTCGTTTAATATTACGACATTTTACTTTATTGAGTGGATTTATTTAAATTCTTTTCTTTGTTTTGAAAAAAAAAAATACACTCACGCTGTTAAAAATCGGAGTGTTTCATGCCTTCTCTCACACTCTCGTAAGTTCTTATCTCTTTCTCAATGTCTCACCTCTCTCGTTCTTAGAGCTCTATAATTCTGTTATTATCATCTTTCTCAAACTCTCAACTTCCGTTGAATCTTGTTCTTCCCTTTTCTCTATCAAATTTTTTTCTTATTATTATGAACTAAACAACATTGGCTTGAACAATTAGAGGGTAGAGACTAACAAAGAAAAATATTATTAAAAGGTTTGTTCTTTAACTTTCAATATTATGCTTTTACTCAATTTTTATTTTTATTTTATGTTAAGTTTGTGATTAGATATTTCTCCTTCTCATTATTTACCTTTCTCTATCAATTTTTTTTCTTTCTATTTTAGGGTTTTCGTTTTCTTGCTTTTTGTGTTTTTCCTTTTTATTCTGAACCAAACAACTTTGGCTTGAAGGATTAGAGAATATACTCTATTCTGAACCAAACAACTTTTTCCTTTTCATTAAAAGGTTTTTTCTTCATATACTCTATGTTGATTTTAATTTTATATTAAGTTTGTGATAAGATCTTTCCCCTTAAGGCTTTTCCTATTACAATATTACAATTTTTCTTTCATATTTATTAGGAATTTGATATTTGAAGTTGTTCAAACTTCCAACATGTTTATATTTTCTTTCTCTTTATAACCTCTGAATCTAACATTCCTTTAGAGTGATTGAATGTGAGGGTTTTAAACAATTATGTAGACAATCTGCTCTTGAAAGTAAGGAAAATTATACTAATTATATTTTGAGAAACACATGTTTTTATTTTAAGGACGATGCTTTGTCCAAATTTCAAGGTAATAATTTAACCTTTATATATTTATGTTATGATGATGTATCTTACTTTGTTTTATCATTAGGTTAAATTATTGATGACATGGTAATTCTAATGATTGCAAGCATTTAATTTGGATGAAATACTGAACATGAATTACGACCATGTTAATATATTTATTCCATTGATCATTATGTGATTATAAGTCAATTTTTATTTTGAAGAATGTTTGATGTACACTAGTGAATTAAAAAAGTGGGTCTTTAGTTGAACTATATTATAATCAAACTATATGATGACCAGTCAAATTTTGAAGGATATTTTCACCAGTCAAATAGCAGACCAGACACCTCCTTCAGGCTTTAAAACTCAATTAAAACTATATGTTGATCATTCTCCATACACATGAAACAGAATAAAAAGGAATACAACACAATAACAATATACAATTTGAAAAACCACTACGAATAACCATAATATAAAAAAAACGAATAACCATGTATATTTAGGATCAGACTGACGTGCAAATTATAATTCAACAAAGCTAATGCTTCTGTCTGCATTAATAACATCATTTCCCAAAACAGAGTTGTACGAACATTTAAAAACTGAGACTTTAGAATATGGAGGTGTGCGTAACTCCAATCTCAATGAACTCTGGACAGGGCTTTAAACACCACGCAATCTATATGAGGAGTTTGCTGAAGACAAAGTAATCATTATGTAATTCATACTATCCAAAACAGCATCATACTCCAATTGAGCTTAGATTCAAATAAAAACAGATTAAGGCAAACAAAATCCCTTGAGGAACTTGACAAACATCTAAACATCAAAGACTGAAAAAAACATATTGAATTATATAAAATTGATATAGGGTGATGCTCATATTCTATGGGTGTAACGTGTCTGTCATGCAAGTAGCAATCAGTACGAGGAATTGTTTATAATCATCGCAACCAAACCCATGTCAATTATGTATACAATAAAACATATGTGAGCAAACTTTCGAATCTTAGAATTTCTTGCCAGTAGTTAAAAAGGAAGAAAACCAGCTAAGATATCGATATTATATAATTTTCAAATGTTGTGCTGTTATTTAACTCCATTCTCGTGGGGAAATCAAAAGATGAAGCTGATAGACAACACCAAATCTATGAGTTCTTTCAGACTCTAACCCATATAAAACGGAAAGGAGTATAGTTAAAACTCAATAAAACAAAATAAAGACAACAAAGTTCTATACTACAGTGCCCGAATTAAAAAACACAATACCTCAGTTTAATCTCTAATGTCATTGGAAATGTAGTAACACCAAGTAGGTTCACCCTGTAAACAGGATCTTGGTTTAGCTACAACCTCAGACAAGTTGGATTGTTAAAAAACATCATTGGTACAAAACAAAATATACAACACAGAACTCACAAGTAAACAGTCAAAAATATAAATAAAGCGTTAACACAATACACAACAACGATTGAGATCTTAAAAATTAGACCACATAATATTAGCATTTACAAAGAACGACGAAAATCACAGAAAGAACAGCATTTCAGAAACAAAGCCTCATTCGAATCCAGTAATGTCATATGCATGTCCCTTCACCAAGTAGGTTCTCCCTGTAGACAGGGGCTTGGCTCCAAAACACCTCAAACAATTTGGATGTAATATAATCAAAGGCATAAGAATAGTCTGATTAACATACTACCATAGATCCCACATCAAGAAACGCAATCAAAACAAGACAATTTGTCTAAAGTACATCAAACACACAATTAAATTACTGTTGAAAAGGCTCAGAATATATCACAGCTCTATCAATCAAGATTTTTCAGAAGCAGAACTGGCATTAAAGCTGAATAAATTGTCTTCATAGCCAAATACCATAATAAAAATTGGAAGAAAAAGAATAAGTGAATAAATAAATATCAAATTTTAAATACATGCATGAATAATTTTGGCTCATTTTAAGAAATTCAACCATTTATTCCGATATACTTCATAGAGCAATCTCAGAAGCGCGGATAATATGTAATCATCGCCAATAAAATAGGGTTAAAAAATATATAAGACTAAAGAACGTTAATTCAATGGTATGGCGAATTTTTTTAGAGGCATAAACAATGAAAGTTAAAACCACCACGTGAAAACCGCCTAAGATTCAATTTGCGCCTCTATGACTAGCTTTGATTTTCATTGAAAATATTAGAAATCAAGCTAAAGGTGTAGTGAGGCGAATTAAAAACACACAAAAAAAAGTAGATTGAAATTGAAAAGAATGAGATTTAGCCATTGCTTTGACACAGATCAGCCGTGAGAATTAGGCTGAACTGCAACACGAACGGCGGCGATGTAGCACGTGCATCGGGGCTTTCGCGTCATGAAATTTATCAGAGAAGCCCGGGAGGCATCGTGCTATCTGCTAACAAATTAACGAAAGAATAAGAAAGAAGAAAAACTGAAAGTAAATTGGAACTTGAATGAAGTTTAAGATCTGAAGCGGCCGATTACCTCTATGATACTGAAAGCACATTAGTTGCCTGTGAATTTATAGCCGCATAAAAACCCTAAAAGCCCACCCGAATTTTAAGTTAGGGTTTTGACTTGGTTATTTTTTCACAGATAAAATTTCGCGGCCACGGTCATCGTATTTTGATTTTTTCTTTTTAATTTTGTTATTATTTATTCATAATATAATAATTACAATTTTTAAGTTTTAATATAAATTTGTTTGATTTTATTCAAAATAATAATTTTGTTTTATTATTTTGATAGAAATTCTTTTTTTGTTATAGTAAAATATATTTAATTGATGTACACTATTTTCTAAATAAATTGAAAATGTCATCTAGCTTTTAGTTCACTAATGTCACTTTTTTAGTAGTTCAAAAGGAGTTGTCCGATAGAAAAAGTTACACTATCGCAATGTGATAAACTCGAGTCTGAATCTATGTTAGAAGATATATTTATATTTAATGTTTCATACACCTCAAATAAGACCTATTTAGTTATAAGAGCAATCGATTCACTAATGTCCATGTTTAGTTATATGTATTTGTAATTGTAAATCAATTAAACTTGTAAAATTTAAAATAATATTTGTATAATTAAAAATAAAATTGGTGTTGAGAAAAAATCTCTTTCAAATATTTTAATGATAATAAAATTATCTCAAATATTATGATTATGTAAATAATCTAATATGTGCTTTTGAGTGATTTTATAAGAAAGGAACATGTCTATTCACACAATGATCCAAAGAGCCGAGTCAAATAAAACACAACCTCCAAGCAAGAGGACAGACCAATAGAGGTCAAAACCTTAAACCTCCAATCAAGAGGATGAACATATATTACAGCAAAAATTGAATCTATGACCAGGGCAAGAAAGATGATTATGTACCCAAGACAAATAAACAAGAAAAACAAAGAATCAAAAGGAAATCATCAGATGTTCAACAAAAGAGGACAAACAAAATGATCTTCTAAATCCGTGCATTCTCCTACGAAAACTAATAATACATTTTTTGTAAAAGTACTGCCCTCTACACAGAAAACAAGATTATACTAAGTAATCTTTAAAAAGTACAAGTCTTGTCTCAACGAAGAAAAGATCAACCCTCCAAAGACAAATCCGTGAAACTCATCCTCCTACGTACAAGGCAGTATGAGGACAGACTTGATGGCATTTCAATAATTCAAGACAAACATCATGGACTATTACATCTTTATGCAACGGTCATAAATGATCTTTTTCTTGAATAAAAAGTCTCTTCACCTCTATAAAAGGAAAGGAGCTCTTCATCATCCAATACACAACAACAAAGCATAAAAAGAGCATTCATAAAGGCTATCAAGAGCAAACCCACCATCTCTTAATACTTTCTCTAGTTTTACACTATATCTTTGAGACATTCTTTTAGAAAGTGTTAGAAAATAGAACAATAACAAAACATATCTCATATCACTTTGTAATTTCCAAGTGAGTTACACTTGGGAATATTTGAATTTGTAAAAAACAAAGTTGTAAGCTTGGTGAGGCTAGAGATCACACAAACGTGTAACAAACCTCTGTGAGAGGTTAATATGTTTTTATTCATAGTAAAATCTCACAAGTGTGTGAGGACTGTGCATAACTTTCATTTGGCGAAGCCAGTATAAAGTTGAGTGTGTCATCTTCTATACTGTCTTTCTCTTATTTATTCAGCTCATGTTTAAAGTTTTAAATTTTCATCCTTTGACTTTCGTCCTCTCAAATAGGATACTGATTTAAACACTAGAGAAAATTTTAAAACTGCAAATATCTATATTCAACCCATTTCTAGTGATATTTTAGTTACTTCAATTGGATGATATTTTTACTTCTCGCATTGGGTTATGTCGTTGTGCATTTATATGAAGAGTATTCTATTACCAATTGAGCTTCTTCATATAAAAAGGAGCTTAATAAAAGAGTTTTTGTCTTCCATGATAATCGAACCCGGCGCTGTTAATCACAACCTTTTTACTCTCTTTCCCCATTGGAAATAGCGATACCCGAGGGATAAGTGTCACCCTCCATTTATTCCCACTAACGGTTAAATAAGTTTGTGTCAAATAAATGTGAGGTTTTTCATGTTAGAATTTCAATGTACCTTTACAACCTCAGGTGTCGTTCTTTTATACTGGATTTCTTTAGGTTTTTTAAAAGGAGTCTGTTATAATCGTCAGAGATGGGAGATATGTGATTCTCATATCACCCTATGATGTGAGACGTGTGTCCTTTTAACCATGGAATGGTGATTGTCATCTAGTAGTCATAGTCACAGTTGAATTGTCATCTAGTGGTCATAGTCACAGTTGAATTGTCATCAAATGGCTCAAGATGCATACACATACGAGCTATCACGGGTCATCATCACAAGATTCTCTTTTTGTCCATCTAATAGCTATGATCAAGGAACTAGCTGTGTTACCATATACATTGACTTCAAATCTCATCACTAAGCGTAGTATGTCCTAATTTCGAGAAGCTTCTTTTTCGTTGTTAGTCGGATCAGGTCGATCCGAGGTGGCCTGATTTCTTTAATGGATTTGGATTATAATCTCCTTAGTCCGACTCATAACAAGTATAAATAACCCGTTTTTTGCCGTTGGGTGTAAATAATCTTTTATTTGGGGTAGCAAATGGAGTTCTTAAAAGTCTCATCTTGTAGTTTGGGACACATTCATAATAATCACGATGGTTTTGGGTTTGTGGCAAATGAAGAATCACCTATATATTTCACAACACTTATTAACTTGAATTCATCGAAAACATATGGTTTTTCTCAAGTTATTGTATACGTTTAATAATTAGGATTTGAGATATGAGAATGGTGACATTTGCATATTTTTCTCGTGTTTATAGGTTAAAGAGAATGAGCAATCAAACATGAAAACCAACCAATCATTTGAAAGCTAAAGCTGAAAAACCCAGGTGTTGATAAATTAGCTTTAAGCAACTTTGAAATGGCTTAGTGAATTCAAGTTAGAAAGTTTGCGGGGTATAATTCGTTGATCGAGTAGATAATTCGCTTAAAAAATTAAGTCGGTATAAACATTGGAAATTGCTTCAAGGTGAAGAAAATTGATTCGTTAAGCAAGCCAGAAATTTGCTAAGCGAATTTCCATTTTTTCTAATATTAGAAAAGACAATTCAAATCAGATTTTAAAAACAACTTCACATTTTTTGAGTTTCATAACCAAAGAGAAAACAAAGAGAGACCAAGAGAGGGAGAAGCAACGGTGGAGAAGCTTGGAATTATCTTCAACACTCAATCTCTTTTCTTTCTTCATGTATTGTTATCTTTATATTGATGGTCTATTCTCGTTCTTAATGTTTTTCCAAACTGACAACGTCAAATTTATTTGACCTTTTGATTCATTAAGTGCTTGGAAAAGATTTTTTAAATAAGGGAACTAGGATAAATTCATATGTGGATGCTAGTTTATATGAATAAGGCTAACTTTACAGTCACAACCCATTGTCTGATCGTTAATGCTATTGTATCAATTAACTGAGCGAGAAATCAAAAGTTAATCGGTACGATAGGTCTATCATCGTCTATCGAGAACAAAAACGTATAAAGAGAAACGCGTGAAAATATCAATGAAAATTTAAACGTATGTAATTAATCAAGAGGATATATTAGAAAGTGGTTGACAAAACCTAATCTCAACAATCTTATCTCTATGTTATTTTTGATTTTTATTCATTGAATATATACAATCTTATGAACAACACTAAATCATACTCTTTTAATTAAAACAATATTAATTGTTGAACAACACTGATATCGCACAAGTCTTTGTGGATATGATAATTCTGAATAATTACTTTTATGTGTTGAAAATTACAACTTCGTGAGCATAATCCTCGTTTTATCGATAACATGGTGGACTGTCATGGTTTGTTGGTTGTGGATCTTATGGATATTAGTTTTGTTTTTGGCTCTCAATGGTGTCTGAGTTGGACAATGTGTGGTGGAGGCCTAATGATGTTGTTTTCGATTCTTGACTGCTTGCAAATGTGAATCTTTTTCAAAGGATTAAAAGTGTTAAATCTAGTGTTGAATCAACTTTCAATCAAACGAATATGCTACAACGTTAAGATCATACTGTCTTGAGCCCCATTCGATGGGCTATGTTGTAAGATGGGTTTGTGGCACTTAAAATTTGGCTTCTTGTGGAAGAATTCTTAGAGATGTTGGAGGTATTATTTTATACATTTTTACCAGCTAAAATTCAGTTGAGTTCAATTCTTAAAATAGTTATATGTATTTTTAATTGGTTGAAAATTGCTTGGAGTAGAAGTTTCTAAGAGATTCTTGTCTTTGCTGATTCTTCTTTTGCATTTAATTTGCTTAAATCACATAGCATTGTAAAACAAATACATTCCATGTCACTCTTGATTTAAAAATCATGCCATTTATTTTCCATTTTCACTCCCACAAGTAGTGTTTGGTATGTAGATACTACTAGAGTACGCATAGTGAAATGCTCCTATACTTCGTGTTATTTTCAAAAACTTGAAAAACATATGTGCATTGGTACGAGTCTGCAGCTATATAACTCACTTATATAAGGTTTGACATTATAAATAAATAAATTTATTTTTTGTATTTTAAAACTTATTACAATAAAATGCAATATTTAAAATAAACAAAGTATAGTCAAATCTGTCTCACACATTGAAATACATGGCATTACTAAATTCAATGAAACATAAATAGTGACTACCACATATAGAGCCTAGGTTTATATATATATCTTAAAAAAAAAAAGTTTACTTCTCTACAGGGTTTAAAAGAATACATCTATTTATGTAAATTGTGAATATATGGCAAATTAGAAACAATTGAACATAATTAAAAAAACAAGAATCTATTTCTCTATGTGGTTTATATTTTTCTAATTATTATATAAGGATTTAATTTGTGTAAAAAACATATTTTAACATATGTTTTCATATGAATCTAGTGGGACAATTAAAATAAGATTACTAATATGTGCCCTTTCAACACAACAAATACTTCATTTAATTTTTTTTACTCAAATTGTACAGTCTCTATTTGATGATATAATTCAAGACATGCCTTACATTATACGATCATTCTAATAAGTCATAACACATATAGTAAGTAATGATCAAATTGAATTTATCTATGTTAAGCTCTCCCGCTGCATGTCTCTAACATCATATTGCAACAAAGACGACACGAGAGAATAGTGCGCGCCAATGTAAACTTGTGAACTTGAAGACCTCAATCAGCCAAAACTAGAAACACATACCTCTTAAGTCTTTCTTTGCCTTCTCTTTGGCTTGAAATCTCTTGGACCAGATAGACAAGTTGATGATGAATTCATCTCTTCTGAAAGTTCTGTTGCCAACTCAAACTTCTCTCTTTTATTTAAATTATGGATTAGTGCTCTGTAGATTTGCATTGAAGGAAGAATCCCCTTCAGTTTCATATCCCTGAAGCATTTCAATGATTCCTCAATATTTCCTGCTCGGCCAAAAACATTGATTAAAGCAGTATATGTAATCAAATTCGGCACATTTCCGTTCTCTGTCATTTCCTTAAAATATGCAAAGCACATATCTGATCTTCCAACCTTTCGTAATCCGGTTATTAGAGTATTGTAAGAAACAGTATCTGGGACAAAACCCGTTTCTTTCATGTATGCAAACACATCAAGCATTTCATCTACACGGCCTGTACGACCCAAGATATCGAGAACAATATTATACGTGATTATGTCCAGACAACTATCGTTACATCTTTTAAGATGATCAAATATCATCAAGGCCTTATCCTTCTGTCCACTCTTTGCAAAGGCAAAAATGATCTTGTTTATGACTGACATTATACTTGAATAACTTGTCTCTGATATTTCTTTAATAAATCTAAGAAGCTCCATATAATCATTTACTTTTCTGAAAGCTTGGGCAAACTTAATGCATAAGGTTGCACTTGGAGATTCGCCGGACAATAATAATTTCTTGAGCACTTGGCATGAAATGTCAATGTTGTTCTTTTGACTTGCCTCAACTAATATGAAACTATACGCATCAGGTGAAACAACAATGTTTTTATCATTTAAAATCTGTAGCACTTGACTTGCGGCTGAAAGGTTTCCAGTTTTGCACATCTTATCAATATATGCAAAATAGACTTTGGAAACAGATGCTGGAGTATTTTCAACGATGGCAATAAATTCCTTCAAGATTTCGCATGTCATTCTCTCTTTGTCGAGAGATGCCTCTGTTGAAAAAGCCCGTAAACTGCCAATGGATTAACTTTTACTGGTTAAAAACAGGACGATTCAAAATAGATTGGTTGGTGGGAATGATAAATTCAAATATTGTAACCAGAGTCATCAATATTGAAACCAAAAAACTAATTATCAGTTAATTTACTGTACATTCTTCATTAAAAAGTTTATATCAGTGATAATCCAACAGATTCCATGTGAAAACAAACAACCAAAAGTCTGTCAACTGATGTTTTTTACAGGAACTCTGAAAAGAAATAGAAAATTCAAAAGAAAAGCACGGTCCTATTGAATAAATTATAGCGAATAAGAGGGACCTCTCCTCTAAGGGTTCCCGTTCACAAATGATCTCTCCTTTCACATGAAAGCTATCAAATTCACAGAACACCCTCTCCCTTCTACCCTAACTTTTATTTAAGCTAAAACACCCCTGTCCTTCCCACTTCTCTAACTATTTATATTTGGGAATCTCTACTGTTTTTGTGCCAAATACCATATAATCTAAAACTACAACAAGGTCACTAGTAAACTGGATAGGGATAAGTACTCAGATGCTAAAGCTAAAACCAAATACGTCACCTTGGAGAAGAAATAGGAATGAGCTCAAAATATTCAACAGTCAATAGCCAGCTCAATCAACAAATCTTCGCATCTTCCTTGTGCCCATTTCCTATTTCCATCACCTGATCTAATACAACTAACAGCTCCTGTTTCTCAGCTCTGCACTCCAAATTCAGTGTCTACAGCAACCTCTTTGAAATAAAATTATGGTGGTAGTGGTACAGCCACCCACCTCAATTACTATCGGGACAAGCTCAATTTTTTTTTCAGCTTCATAGTTTTAGGTTGAAGCCCACATTCTATCTTCATATTGCACAAACTAGAGACTGCACGTTCCAATTTTTGTCAGTATCTTTTCCTCCATTTTCATAACCTCCCCCCCCCCCCCCCCCCCCACAAAATTCTCTCCTGGAACACTGGATTTTAGATAGTAGGCAAGAATGCTTGATTATCACAAATGAGAGTCATCTATATAACATCCCTAAATCTCAGTTGTTTAAGAAAATCTAGACAATTATTCTTAGGTTAACTCATCCCGTCCCTACCTATGTGTGCGGGCGTAAAATCTTAAAGAATGGGTATTTAAAAATTAGCCATGAACACTAGCACCTGATAGTAAGACTTAGTCAACACCAGTAGATCTATACAGAACTTTCCAAAAACTCAAGCAAAATGTCATTTTGAAGTTACATTAACATTATGTATGATTGTTAAGCATTTTCCACTAGGCCAAAATGCCATTTTGCAATACATAAGGAATCTGAAGGGTATATATATATAACACAAAGATGATAAATTCCTAAATAACATGAATGTCATCAAACCCTTAGATTTTTTTTAAAAAATAGTAGTAACGTATTCATCATCAGTATCCTATTACATTCTACCTGATTGATGACAGATACTGCCCTAAAGACAACAAATGTGAGAATAGTAGGAAGAGACGTACCATATTGATGTTAGAAGAGGAGGATAGCGGAAGTTGAAGTGAAAACGGGAGAGAGACCTTGATATTGGAGCACAAAAAATCATATTATGGTAAAGATATTATATTATTTCGTCAGCGAAACTGTAAAGAATGGAAGGGTATTATTACTGAAAACAGAACATAAAATGGATAATGAAATTCTTTCTTGGTTGGGGCTACCCCTCCGTAAAGGGTTTCTCCTTTTATTGACGGCGACGAATAAGTGAATTGTGGTGGCGGAGTAACGTTAATGGTTGTTGGTACTTGGTGGTGTGAGGTTGAGTTATTTTCGTTGCCTGTGCTTCAGCTATATACTTCGCCTCTATAATTTTTTGTTTTCGGTTTTAGTACATACCAATATATTATTTTTATTTCATTCTTTATAAAATTATTAAAGAGATCAATTAGAACGTAAAAAAAAAAAAGCAATTATAACATAAGTAATTTTTAGAAGATTAAAATATAGGTTTTTTTTATCATCTATATCCTTTTTTTTAAAAAAAAAAAACTATCTATTACAGTTTCATTAAAATTTATATATTAAAATATTTTATTTTTTTATTTTTAAGATATCGCATTTCTGTTCCGTAATCGAAAATGATTTTTTTAATAAATAATAAAAAATATTTAAAAAAATAAAATTATATTAATAAAATCAAATAAAAACGACTCCCTCGTATTTTTCCTCTTAATCTAATAAATAATAAAAATAATAATAATAAAAAAGTAAATTATATTAATAAAATCAATATATTAAATTGACGAGAAAAAAAACATCAAATTTAAATAAAAAAATACATTAAATTTAAATTAATAAATTTCACTTAAATGTCTTTCACTTCCACGTTTAGGTTGTCGTCCATCTCGTCTAATCAAAACAATCTCCACTCGTTTAAAGAACTAGACTAGTTAGACGACAACCTATAAAACTGGAGAACATTTAAGTGAACATCATTAATTTAATTTTGATGTATTTTTTTCTTCAACTTGATGTATTTTTTTTCTTCAATTAAATGTATTTTGTTTGATTTTATTAATAAAATTTATTTTTTAATTATTATTATTATTTTATTTTATTTATTATTTATTAGAACCGTATAAAAAATAAGAGAGAGTTGTTAACAAAATAGAATTAAGTTGCTTTTTATCTGTAAAATAAGAGATAGTTATTAAAATAATATAGCACATTATTTGTTTTGATACATCTACTCATATTTTTTTCTATTAAATGTATTTTATTAATATAATTTTTTAAAAATATTTTTATTATTTTTTATATATTAAATTAACAATTATTCATTTGTTTAAATAAAAAATAAAAAAATTAAAAGGTTATAGATGATCGCATGCAAAATTCGACATCTCTCTGCAGAAAAAAAAAACTTAATAGAATATTTTGATATATAAATTTCAATGTAAGATATATGTGATATAAATAAAAGATTGAGAAAAAATAAGATGTTGAATAAATGGAAAATAATTGCACGTGTACTAGTATTATTGTTGAAAAGTAAAAATGATATATTTGCACAAAAAAAAAAATACTCCTTTTAATATTTTTTATAAAAGACAATTGAATCATAATTTGATCAATAAAAAATAATATATTTGATTTATAAATATGAAATAAATATATCAATTTTTGTTAATCAAATTATAAATTAATTGTTTATTATAAAATGAAATGAAGAAAGTATATTTTTTATAAATATCAAAAGTAAAAAATAATATATTTGTACATATAAAGATATATTTAAAGAAGATAAAATATAGTTGGTTCCAAAGACAAAGTAAATGAAATAAGAAAAAGATAATACCATGGATAAATAAAAAGGGTAAAACATGATATTTTTTGATTTGTTTAGTAGAAGAGAACATGATATATAAATTAAATTATACCTAATATCTAACTTAATGCAATACCTATATTAGTAGGTACTTAGGTTAGACATTTTTTGTGGTAATACAAATTTGAATTCTAAATCTTTATTTCATGTATATGTATGTGAATTTATCGATGACATTTGTTATTTTATACAAAAAAATTATTATAAATTAAATTTATAAACAAATTCGCTGAACCTATATATTTTTTGTCTGTTTTGTTGAACCTATTTTAAATTTGTGAATTACAGCCTCTTAACAAAAAATCATAAATTACACTGTAAGAGTAAAATATAAATAAATTATTTTCATTAAAATATATATTAGAATTGACGTTGTAAAAAAAAGAGATTAACTAGGATTCGAAAATGCAGTGAAAATAGAACTCACCTGATCACTGCAAACAAATAGAAAAAGAATGACATAGGAAAAATGAAGGAAGCGCTTAAACCGTTAATGCTGGAATTGTAAAATTGCCCAAAACGAACAAAACGTTCCCTTTGGACATCGAATCCATCACTGTGTTCTCCTTCAAGCTTCAAACCAGCCACTTACCGGAGAAGCAAAACCTCTGCGATTTTCCTGTTAACTGTGATCGAAACTACCCAATTCACTTCCAAAAACCTTTCTACCATCGACAATCAAGTAAGCTCTTATATGAATTTTATTTATCTTCTCAATTTCCATTTAATAATTATAATAATTTTTGGTCAAAAAAATGAAATTGATAGATGGATCATGCGAGGCAAGTGTTCACGGTGGACCTTCTCGAACGACATGCTGCAAAGGGGCGTGGAGTTATCACCTGTATGGCTGCTGGAAATGATGTCATTGTTATTGGAACCAGCAAAGGATGGGTTATTAGACATGATTTTGGGGGTGGCGATTCACATGGTAAAGTTTCAATTTTTCTGTTATTTTTATTTTATTTTTTATTTATAATTTTGTTGTGTGTTCTTCATAGTGGAAATGAATTGACATTTCACAATTTGACCCCCTTGTTGATATAGTATCTCAAATTTAGTAACTTTAACCTTTTGGGTGTCTAAATTGGTGATTCTTTTACCAATATGGTGTGACAGTTGGCAGATAACCAGAGTCCCTTAAGTATGTGGTGATGAGTTTGATCCTTGACGGGTATCGATGGAAAAATACCTGTTGGGAGATGTTAGCCCCTTAAATGGGTCTATTTACCTTGAAGGATTAGTCTGGCTTTCTGTTGGGGATACCTAGGGCGACCAAAAAAAATGGTGATTTATTTGCTATTGAATTGAGATTTAGAGTAGGGGTTTGCTGTTTGAAATTTCAATGATTCTGTTTTATTGGTTGATAATGCTGTGCTTAGCTTATGCTGGAATTTGGGTTTTTTTCTTGTGCTTTGATATCATGCTTGTTCTATTGGGTTGATGAGAGTCTGATATTTTACTTTATTTTGGAGTACAGAGTTTGATCTATCTGTAGGTCGTCAGGGGGACCAGTCAATCCACAGAGTTTTTGTTGATCCAGGAGGGTGTCATTGTATTGCCACTGTTGTTGGTCAGGGGGGAGCTGAAACTTTCTATACTCATGCGAAATGGACCAAGCCGCGAGTTTTGAGCAAGCTTAAAGGTCTTGTTGTGAATGCTGTTGCGTGGAATAGGCAACAGATAACTGAAGGTAGTTAGTGAATCGCTTATCTGGCTGATGACCATTGCACAGTGATTAATGCACAGCAAAGACCTATGCATATTCATTTCCTGCTCGAGGTTCTGATTTATGTTTCAAAATGTAGTTTCCACGAAGGAAGTCATTCTTGGTACAGATAACGGTCAACTTCATGAACTGGCTGTGGACGAGAAGGACAAGAAGGAAAAGTATATCAAGTTTCTCTATGAATTGACAGAACTGGCAGGAGCTTTAATGGGTTTACAGGTATGTCTGCTTTAGGTTCTATTTCTAAAGATATCGTCTTTGGTTTCATCTTGTTGAAGTTATGGGATTTTAGAGAAAATGAGGTGAGAAAATAATAAGGGTTTGAATATTATTGATAATAGCTTTATGCTAACTTTTTTACAAAAGACTTAATACTAATCTCTATTTATAGAGATACATAAACTCAGTTAGAAATTAGGAATAAATCATAATAATAATAATAATAAAAAATATTCTAAGATATGTCTATGATTATAAATTAATGCTAGGAAATAACTCAAGATACTCTAACATAATATAAAAAATATTATAAGATATTTTCTAATATTCTAACACTTCCCCTCAAGCTAAAGCTAGCTTACTAAGCTTTAGCTTGCTACAAGAAAACAATGTTTTGCTCCACAAAATAATAAAAAAAGATGGAAAGGCAACTCAGGGATGCATGTGAAGTCGAAGAGAATTGCTATAAATATAGCCTAGCCAGATAGCCTGATTGATCATTAACCTGAGAGAAATTCATGACAAGCAATTGAACAAAGCAAACTCCGTTCTTCTAAAAAACTGCATTTGGAAGCTTCAAACCAATAATATCGGAGACTCAAAATATTTAAACTTGAATATGCTTCAAGGAGAGAGCGGCATGCTTTAGGGAAAGAAAGGCAAAGTCAGTACATCTGGGACAAAGATGGGGCCAGTGCATCTGCCAAATACAAGAACCCAAATGCACCAACTATAGCCCCATGTTTCCCCGTTGTTGATGATATTGCATGGCAAGTAGATTGAAATCTAGCGGGAAAAATCTCTGCTAGCACAACAAATGTGGTATCATTTGGTCCAAAATTTGCAAAGAAGAAGGTCAATGGATACAATGCGCTAAATTCTATACAGTGATCCTTATGAGTCCAATATTCATAAGGAATGGCAAAACATGAAGACAGTTATAAACCAGTAGCCTGGAACAGAACTACATAGAGCAATAAGTGTTTGAGCTCTTGCAATTCTGTAAACTTCCTCAAGTGCAATTATTGTTTGTGCAGGAGGTATCCAACCAATTGTGCTGAAAATATCCTTCTGAAATAGATTTTGCCTATAAAATGCAATATCAAGCAAGAACCAAGTACTTGATGTACCAAGTAAATGTAGTCCATGGCGACTGAGGAATTCCTTTGAGAATAAACCATATGATTTTTTCTGCTCATTTGTCTTTGGTTCAACTTGGATCTCAACTTGCAGAACCTTAGACATATCTGCTGCAGCCTTCGCCGTATTCTTAGCAACTAGAGCGGTGTAACGAGCAATTTCGGACATCTTCATCCGCCAATAGTAAGTCAATGCAGCTGGGAGTGCTCCTCCCATGACAATTATCCTCCAAATGTAATCTGCTTGTGAAATAGTTGAACCAACTGGATCAACCGAGTAAGGTGGAGAATCAAACCTGGCTTTGAATGCAGCTGAAACTATGATTGCAAATACACCACCTACAAGGACAACATTGTGGACACTTTTTTGTTCATCTTAGCATCTCTCAAACATTTCTCAACTGGCTCCATACATTTCCTAAAGAGGTCCATGTTGAGCTCCTCAAACCTGGCACGTGTTAGTAAAGTGAACCAATTTCAATGGTGGTCTGGGCAGTTGATGAAAGAGTTCTCTTCGCCCTCTCACAAGCAGTCCTCAACCTCCTGAGTGCTCTGGGGTTGCCACTAATGTCTTTCTTGTTCTTTCTCTTGAACGTTTGGACAAAGTGGTTAACCATCCTATTATCAAAATCCTCACCTCCAAGAAGGGTGTCACCGGCAGTGGCTTTCACCTCAAAGATACCCTCTTCAATACTAAGCAAAGAGACATCGAAAGTACCACCACCAAGGTAAAAAATCAAGACATTCTTCTCACCAACACTGGTTGCCTTCTTATCAAGACCATAAGCAATGGCAGCAGCAGTGGGCTCATTAATGATTCGCATCACGTTAAGACCGGCCATAAAGTAAGCATCCTTGGTAGCTTGACGCTGAGAATCATTAAAGTAAGCAGGGACAAAAACAACAGCATTCTTAATAACAGTGACAAGGTAGGCCTCAGCAATCTCACTCATCTTCATAAGTACCATGGAAGAGATCTCTTCTGCTGCAAATTGCTTATCTTCACCCTTGTAGTTAACAACTATCATTGGTTTCTCAGCAGGGCCAGGAATAATCTTAAAAGGCCACAATTTCATATCACTCTGAACAGAAGCATCATTGAACCTACGACCAATCAATCTCTTAGCATTGAAAACGGTATTGATAGGGTTCATGGCGACTTGATTCTTAGCGGCATCATCAATGAGACGCTCAGAGTCAGTAAAACCGACATAAGACGACGTGGTTTTGTTATCTTGATCGTTGGCAATAATTTCAACGTGATCATGTTGCCAAACACCGACGCATGAGTAAGTGGTTCCGAGATCGATTCCGATAGCTGGTCCCTCTCCTTTTCCGGCCATTGGATTTCACACGTAGCAAAAAAGATTTAAGAGGAAGAGGATGCAAAATCACAGCACCAACACTGTGATTCAAAGTGGCGGTGACGGCGGCAATAGCAAACTGAACGGAAACAAGTGAGATGGGTGTCGGAAAGAATGATCATGATGGAAAAGAGAAATTATGATTATATTTCCTAACTGTTGGGAACTCCGAAGCGGAACAACGGCAAGATTGTTCAAGGAGGATCGAAATAGGCTCTAGATACCATGTTGAAGTTATGGGATTTTAGAGAAAAGGAGGAGAGAAAATAATAAGGGTTTAAATATTATTGATAATAGCTTTATGCTAACTTTTTACAAAAGACTTAATACTAATCTCTATTTATAGGGATACATAGACTCAATTCTAAATCAGGAACAAATCATAATAATAATAATAAAAGATATTCTAAGATATGTCTATGATTATAAATTAATCCTAAGAAATAACTCAAGATACTCTAACATAATATAAAAAATATTAAAAGGTATTTTCTAATATTCTAACACATCCTATTCTTTTTTGAGAAATTAAAGTCAAAGACTTTTTTCCTAGGTTCCAAATGTGATTAAGGCATTCAATTTCTGGTTATTGTCCTTTCTGTTCAGATGGAAACGGCTAGCGTAATTAATGAGGCTAGATATTATGTGATGGCAGTTACTCCTACTCGGCTTTACTCTTTCACTGGCTTTGGGTCACTAGAAGTAAGTCATATGCTATAAATTGCACATTTATGGATTTCATTTTTTTTCTCTTTGGGTGTGTTTCATGTCAATCAAAGCACAATACAAGCATAATAACATAGAAGAATGAAGAAACACTTGAGTCACAAGTCAACACTTGCTTCTGGTGTGACACCTTTGTATTTTCTCTCTTTACTGTTTTGGGGCTCCTATATAAGGAGGTCTTAAGTTGAATTCAGTAACATGTTAACGTAAGAAGTTTTCTGTAAACACAAGACAAATTCTTGAGCCTAGTGAATTTTCTTCACTAGACTTCATGTGTTCTTCACTAAAGTTGTCACATGATTTGTTGAGCAACAAAACTTTAAAGTTCTTTTTATGTACTTTACTCCTTGATTTGTTATGTCCTGTTTTAACAATTAAAAACATAACAAATCAAGGAATAAAGTACATAAAAAGAACTTTAAAATATTAATATTAAAGTTTGGGCTAAGACATATTATCTTATTCTATCACATTATTTAATATTAATCTTGGGTTTTATCTTTTTATTATACCCTCATTATATTTCATAAGTTCAACCTTTGCTAATTGTTTTACAAAATGTAGACTGTGTTTTCAAGTTATTTAGACCGTACAGTGCATTTCATGGAACTTCCTGGCGACATACCAAACAGGCAAGTAGTCGTTTTTTCTTATAAAAAAATAATATAATATTATTAGTGCTTTGTCATGTTAACATTCAACTTGAAATGCTAGAATCCAGAGGCTGAAAATTCTCTTGTTATTTACAGTTTCTCACATTTTTTGTGTTTTCCCTTCCAAGACTTCATTGTGTTGGTTATCTTTCAGTGAGTTGCATTTTTTCATTAAACAACGAAGAGCTGTACATTTTGCATGGCTCTCCGGAGCTGGTATTTACCATGGTGGCTTAAACTTTGGAGGGCAACAAAGGTAATTTATGCCATGACCATGACTTGATTTTGTTATCTGTTTCATCTATGTTGGATATTGATGTGGAACATGCTCATTATGTGGGTAATGGTTCTGCAAATCTCATTTTATAGCATGCTATTTTTGCTTCATGATGAGTGGTTCTAAATGTTGTTTTCTGTTAATTCCTTCCATATTGTTTGTTTTTAGGAGCTTATTCACCTTTCTTGCTAATTTGTTTGAATACATATAGCTCAAGTGGAAATGGAAATTTTATTGAAAACAAGGCTCTTTTGAACTACTCCAAGCTGTCTGAAGAAGTTGAAGCCGTTAAACCAAGTTCAATGGCATTGTCTGAATTCCATTTCTTGTTGCTTTTAGAGAATAAAGTCAAGGTGTGTATGCACTTATCTATCATAATTTTGTTTGCATGATAGTGCTTATGCCATGCACAAGCTCTTTTTGAGTTAACCTTTGCTTGCTAAATTATTTGAACATCTATAGGTTGTAAACCGTATTAGTGAGAACATTATAGAAGATCTTCAGTTTGACCAAACATCTGATTCAGCATCAAAGGGTATTATTGGATTGTGTAGTGATGCCACGGCTGGTTTATTCTATGCATACGATCAAAACTCAATCTTTCAGGTTTGTGTTCTCCGACTACTACAGCATTCTGTATTTTGGATCTGACTGTCTTGGTTATGATCAATGCTGCTGCTGTTTTTTTTTAATAGGTGTCTATCAACGATGAGGGTCGAGATATGTGGAAAGTGTATCTTGATATGAAAGAATACGCCGCTTCTTTAGCAAATTGTCGCGACCCTTTTCAAAGGGACCAAGTATACTTGGTGCAGGTGACGTTCATCTGCATTTATTGTGACTTGATATTGTTTCTCTTTAAATTTAAGGTATATTTTACCACAATGCCGCCACGGTTGGTTTTTTACTAGAATAATTTCTGGTGCAGGCTGAAGCTGCATTTTCCTCTAAAGATTATTTTAGAGCTGCATCTTTCTATGCCAAAGTAAATTCTCTTTTTAAGTTCACTATTTTGGCGTATTTAGTTTGTTACATTAATGCAAGAGTTGTGGTTGCTTTTGGGCACTTTGTTGCTTAATAGTAAATGTGCTGACCTTTTGGATTTTGATGCACTATGTTTAGTGATGGACTTGCCTTATAGCAATAAACTTTTAAGACTACCAAATCACAGTCCAACCGTACTGACAATTGTGCAAATTATGAAGTTTAAAAGTGCAACGCTTTTTTCAGTTATGTAAGATTGCATCCTAAAGATGGGCCAATGATTATGTTATACACATGCTCAATGTTGTCAAATAGCGGCTATAGCGTTATAGCATAATGAAATTGGAACAAATTGCTATTGTTCCACTAGACACTATTTAGTACAAAGTGTTGTTAAATAGTGCTATAACTGTAGCATAGTGGAATTTGAACTAACTGCTATTTACCGCAATTTGCAATTGACAAAAACACTATATGTGCTGATAAATTAAAAAAATTTGTGCACATCATGTTCACACACTGCCTTTTGCACTGAAGACATATGCCTATCATGCTTTCAACTCTCAAGTAGTAATACTTAGGAATTTATTATTATATTATCTAAAAATAAAAAGTCTTGACATGAATATGCCTTGCAGATCAATTGTATTTTATCATTTGAGGAGGTCACTTTGAAGTTCATCAGCGCTGGTGAACAGGTACTTTTCATGTTTCTGGATATGAAATTGAACAGATAGCCAGTTTTTATTCCTTAAATATGGATCATATGGCTGCACAATATGTTAGTGCACTGCCAGAAAAGTTTGTTTTAATATTGTTTGATTGGTAGATTCATATGATTTCATATGCACATTCAATCTTTACACTTAATCTTTTTTATCCAGCATATGCAAATTGATTTGAAATGGTGAACCTTGTTTTTAAAATTTATGGAATTAATATTTGACTCGTGTATATGCAAATTCACTAGTTTCTCTTCTTGTTTGCAGGATGCTTTGAGAACTTTCTTATTGCGGAAGCTTGATAATTTAGAAAAAGATGACAAATGCCAAATAACAATGATATCCACCTGGACAACTGAATTATACCTGGACAAGGTTTTGATTGGAAAATTGCTTCCCGTTTTATTCCTTCATGTCTTTTTCTGTGAACAATTGCATGAATCAAGATAAAATGTTGTTGCTTGTAAGAAAGGAATAAACCTGTTGTTTGTAAGAAATAATCATGATAATGCAGGGGAGCAATTTCTTAGACTCTTTTAGGGCTTTGGGAAATTAAATTACTACAAAAGTTGTGTTTTGTATCCCTTTAGTTGTGAGATATTTATTGTATGCTCATTAATTTGAGTTTCATTTATTGATCTTTAGATAAATCGTCTGCTTTTAGAAGATGACTCTGCTGTGGAGAATAGCAATTCAGAGTACCAATCAATTATTAAAGAGTTTCGTGCTTTTCTCAGTGACAGCAAGGATGTATTGGATGAAACAACTACAATGAAACTTTTAGAGAGGTAGTATGATAGAAACCAGAATTTTATTGACTGAAATTGATGAGCTTTGAAGATCTTACAATGGTGGAAATCTGAAAATGCAGAAAAGAAACTAAACCAGAGTTCTAAGAACTCCTAAACCAGAGCATAACTGCTCCTAACCAGAGAATTCTCGCCTAACTGTTTTCTAACAATATTTTTGAATGATTTTCTAACTACCCTTCCCTCTCTTTTATAACAGAAATCTGTAATAGAATCCCATAAAATCAGGGAATATACTAACTAACTCTTATTCTCTAATCAACCTATCTATTGGGCTAAGGCCCAATATTTAGTCTCCTATCATTGTAGTTGACACTTGACATGCCTGCTGCATGTTGTTTTTGGTGCATTCCCATTTTCTTCAATTTTATATTTACAGTTCTGGTTGCATATGAAATAATCTCGACCACTAGTTATTTCATTTACTACTCAATTGAAAAGTAGATGTAGAAAAGATAAATGATATGCTTCATTTACTTCTGCTTTTGCAAATTTTGACAGTTATGGAAGGGTTGAAGAAATGGTATATTTTGCTAGCTTAAAAGGGCAGTATGAGATTGTAGTTCACCATTACATTCAGGTGCTCTGGTTTCACTTGTGTCTTATGTGGTTTACGAAAGACTTTCATTTCCAGATCTCTGTTACTTCATTGGAATATACTATCTGACTCCAACTGTTTCTCTTATATTGTTCTTTCTGGTTTTGTTCATTCTTGAGTTAGCAAGGAGAAGCAAAAAGAGCACTGGAAGTGCTTCAGAAACCTTCTGTGTCTGTAGACCTTCAGGTAAGGTTCAACCTCAAGGACTTAGGATACGATAATAATGGTTTCTATTCTATCTCATTCTTTTAAGTTTTTCTGCTATTACTCTGTTTGAGACTACTGCTTGTCCTATGCAGTATAAGTTTGCTCCAGACCTTATCGCCCTTGATGCATATGAAACTGTGGAGTCATGGATGACTACAAAGAATTTGAACCCAAGGAAACTGATTCCTGCAATGATGCGTTATTCAAGTGAACCTCATGCAAAGTACTGCATTTTCAGAATTTCAATTTCAATCTTTCAAATGTTTAAGTCAGAAATGATGAGTCCATGAGTTCATTTTTCTTGTCACTTTTTGTTCTCTCTCCAGATCTCCTCATTTTTTAAATTTCCATTTCGAAATTTTAGTTTTAATTATGTCAACTGTTTTAAAATGCAGGAATGAGACACATGAAGTTATTAAATATCTTGAATATTGTGTTCATAAACTGCATAATGAAGATCCGGGTGTTCATAACCTGCTGCTTTCTTTATATGCAAAGCAGGTTGAGTGGTTTGCTTTACACATCTATGCACTTATGCCATTGTATTGTAGTGTTATGCATAAAATATGTATACTCCTTTCGTCCCTTTATATCAAGACTTCTTTAACTAATTCATACTACTTCGTCGTTAAATATAGGACTCTCTTGAGAAATTTATATGTCCCTTTCTATTGGTCCCTCTTCAAATCTTTTAATTTTCAACTGCATTAAAATTATTACTCTACCAAATTACCCCTCATTATTTTACCTCTTTTTTTGTAAGCAATTAATACTATGTTGGAGAAGATAAATTAATCCTCTCTCTTGGGATAAACTTGGAAAAATAATATTAATTGTTAACAAATTTAATACTAATAATGACTTTCTTAGTTCTCGTATTTTAGTCAACAAAGTCTTATATTTAAGGACAAATGTAGTAATAATTAAGAAAGTGTGTTTGCATTATTTTTTTCAAACTATCTTTAAAATTATGAGGACTCATTATCTGATTCTTCTACTTATCAACATATTGATATTAACACAGTGCCTATTTATGTTATTAAGTTGTTTCCATTTTTGGCTTCTCAGGAGGATGATAGTTCACTTCTACGATTCCTAGAATGCAAATTTGGAAAAGGACCAGACAATGGGCCTGAATTCTTCTACGATCCCAAGTATGCTCTACGTCTTTGCCTCAAGGAAAAACGAATGCGTGCATGTGTTCATATATACAGCATGATGTCTATGCATGAAGAAGCAGTTGCTCTTGCCCTACAGGTGAGACTAACACAGTGATTATGTTTCTACTTAAACCTGCATTAACACAAAAATAGAGGTATCTGACTTGTTTCTCTATACTAGGTTGATCCAGAGCTAGCTATGGCTGAAGCCGATAAGGTTGAAGATGATGAAGATTTGAGAAAGAAGCTCTGGCTTATGATTGCCAAACATGTTGTCGAACAAGAAAAAGGAACTAAGAGGGAAAACATAAGGATGGCAATTGCATTTCTTAAAGAAACCGATGGTTTGCTGAAGATTGAGGATATATTACCGTTCTTTCCAGATTTTGCCCTGATTGATGACTTCAAGGTACATTTGTTTCTGTTCTTAGTTTTCCTTCTCGGACAATTTTCAAGTTATATTAATGATACTTACCAGTTCATTTTATTTATTGTTCATTAAAGTATCTGTTTCTATGTAAAGAAAATAACATGGCTTCCTTTCAGAATATTAACAAAACTTGTAATATGCCAAGTCATTTGATATTTATCTGAATTTATGCAGGAAGCTATCTGCTCATCATTGGAGGATTACAACAAGCAAATTGAACAGTTGAAGGAAGAGATGAATGACACAACCCATGGAGCTGATAACATCAGAAATGATATCAGTGCACTTGCTCAAAGATGCACTGTTATTGATCGAGACGAGGAATGCGGGGTATTGATCTTTCTGATATAGCATTTGACAAAGTTGCACCATCGTTAGTTGTTCAGTTTTTTACGTGTGGTTGTGAACCGCAACTGCGTTAAGATCATTCTGCTTTTGTTTATATGGATAGAGTGAGCTGAATTTATGCTTACATTTTGAGATGATTGTTAATCTGACTCCCTAGGTATGTCGACGAAAGATTCTAAATACTGGCAGGGAGTTTGGCATGGGCCGTGGTTTTACATCGGTAGGGCAAATGGCTCCATTTTATGTCTTTCCATGCGGACATGCTTTCCACGCACAATGCCTGATTGCCCACGTCACTCGTTGTACAGTTGAGGACCATGTGAGTATACAAATTATTTCTCATATTTTCATGACATCTCTTTATGACTGTCTCTCCCATGTGCTACCTGAAAGTTTATTGTTAATTTTCTTGTCAGCACCTCAAACTATTCTTGTTATCTCTAATACCCTCATTTAATGAATTCTTTTGGGAAATGTTGCAGGCTGAGTATATTCTGGATCTACAGAAGCAACTTACTTTGATAAGCAGTGAAGCAAGGAGAGATTCCAATGGCAATCTTGCTTTAGAAGTGTCCATTCCTAGCATGACCACTATAGATAAGGTTTGTTCAGAACTTTCTTTCACGCATCAGTACTGCATTTTACCTGAATTGAAGTTTCAGCTTGAAATTCATTTTACTTGCTCAGTATTACAAGTTCATTAGGCATGAAATGTGGTGTTAAACGCCGATGCTTCATGAATTTGAACTAACTTTGTTTACTCATGTCAAATTGATGGCAGCTCCGATCACAACTAGACGACGCTATAGCTAGTGAATGCCCATTTTGTGGCGACTTGATGATCCGAGAGATTTCTTTGCCATTTATCCTTCCTGAGGAAGATCAGCACGTGGTATCATGGGAAATAAAACCAAATGTTGGAACTCAGAGAAATATCCCATTACCTGTCTGATTTGGAATTCGACTGCATTCTGTTAAAAAACTTTGCTATTTGCAGGCTTTGGCTTTTGTTATCTATGTACCATAAACACTATTCTTTGCAGTGTGTTCTGTTGTGATATTTCAATTCATTTATTATTTTTGATGTCACATTTTCCCTTTTTATTTTGCTATTGGCTATCTGATTTTATGATTGCCATAGTAAAAGTTTGTGCCCCAATTTCCCCAATGTAAATCCTGTACCTTACTGTAATTTAGAGTTGCATCAATTTTTGATCCAACAAAGCATTCTTCTCTGTTGATTTAGCTTCTTAACTATGTACACTCCCTCTTTTGAATTAGTTGGCATTATATTTTGTTCATGGGAAAAACAAGGAACAACTAATCATTTGGGTGTGGATTCTTGAACCATGATGTAACGACCAATCATAGTAATATTGTTTATAGGAAAATGTTAACATTAGATCATTCGTTAATAAAATAAAAAATTTATTTTGAAATTTGTGTATTCAACTCTATAAAAGTTCAAACATTGTTTTTAATACAAATTTTTTGCTTTTTAATACCTAAATAAAAAATGTACTTCTAATTGGTACAAAAATACTTATTTAAAATACTAGATACATTTTTTTTTCAAATGTACTTCTAATTAGTATTATTATTATTATTATTATGTGTTAAGATATTTTTTTAGTCTTAATCCTCAAGTTAAAGTGTGGCACGACCCTTAACTAAGACGTACCAACAGTCTTCTCTAGTGCATGGCATTGAACATTGGTTTGTTTCAGACCTTATTGACCACACAACCAACAAGTGGAAAACCAATTTGGTCGAGGCTATTTTTACTACACATGAAACAAACTTGATATAAAATATGTATATCTATTGCACAGAAGAGGAGTATTAACTAACTCGAAGCTAAAACAAAGATGGAATGTTTACCAAGCATACTATACTAAGGAATCATGAAGGAGTTAAACGGCTACACTAATTTAAGGGTGGAAGTATGTTTTGAATGTTGATATGGAAGTTGAAAGTACCTCAAAAAGTTATTTGGTTACTAGAAGCTATTATTTGGTTACAAGATTTGGGGGGTTCAATGAATTATTATCGAAAAACTAGTGGTGGATGAAGTCAACGGAGATCTATTTTCATCAAAGATATATATGATTAATTAATTTTATTATAAGATAAGCTACTTCCCATGGTATTGATATTTTTATGTTTATGATTTGAGTCCAAGTTGTATTGGTATTTGTTGTAACCTAAAATTCAAAAAAGTTAAGGTTAAAATTTACCAATATTCATAAAACTCTTGAATTAACCTTCATAGAAAAAAAAATACTATCATTTCATTTTGTCATTATAATCATAAAATTAAGGATTTGCTCCAGTTGATTGAGGAAGAAAGTAAAATCTATTCATTCACTGATCAGTTAATTACAATTTACAATAACGAAAGCCAAAACTCAAGGCTTTCCCTCCGATCGAGTCAAGTCGCCACCAACCGATTCGACTCAGTCGATTCAGATCAATTCTCCGGCGACTGCGACGATTTCCACCGAGTTCAACGCTACCTGTGAGGTTTGACTCCAGTTTTTACACTTGACCCCAGCAATTCATGTACATCACTTTCCGGAGAGAATCGTCGGTTCGTCTCAACCTCTCCTCCGCCTCAGAACTTCCGGTTACGTCCGATACAACGACGCCGGACAACGGCCGGAGATCCGATAAACTTCCGGCGGAGAAGAGGCGAGTTCGGTTTTGGTGAATAGATCCGAGAGCTGTTTTGTACTTGTGGCCTGGATCAGTGTGGCCTTGTGCCACCGCAACGGTTGCCGCCATCCAAACACGGTTTAGGTAACTCATATTTGTTCTTTTTTTCTTTGTTTAAAACAATTCTTCTTTTTTTTCTTGTTCGCTGTAAAACATGTAAGTTTGTATGAAACGTGTGAGAAGATAAGAGGAGGGGGGGTACTTATAGAGAAATGAGAACCATTTATCTGTATTTTTTAGTCAATAGTATACTCAATAATGCTGGTTTTCTTAGTGGTGATGGGTGGGTTCCACCTCAAACTACAAACAAATAGGATTTGTTAAATCACTTCTTAGAGTCACTTTTACATAAATTAATGATAATATTATTTATAAAATAGTAGTGGTAGTATTAAAAAGATATTATGATATTGTACGCAAAGAAAATCTTATGACAATTGTATATTTTTTTCTTAATGACACTTTCGTATAAATTAAAATTAATCTCTACATCATAATTTATTTTGAAATAAATTTGTATACATGTTAGTATAAAGAATTTTGTAGTATTAATAAATTAAAATAATTTGTATATATAATTTTAAAATAGTTAAAGTTAAACTAAAATATTTTCAATCATCTTATTGTTATAAATGATTAAAGAAAAATAAAAATCTTTATGATGACAATGTTTATAAATTAAATATTTTTAAAAATTACTCAATTTCTTTATTAATACTAACGTGCAAACGACTATTAATATGTCATTTTATTTTGCTTTTAAAATACTTTAAGTGAAGGTAAAATTCAAAAAAATTTATATCCCTTGCATACATAAAATTCAATTATTTTATTGAGATAAAAATAATAATTATAAATAAAATAATTTAAATGAATATTAAAATTGTAAGAAAATGTTTCATTAAAGGTTTTTTATAAGAATGTCCTATCAAAAGTTGGTATCATAAGTATAGATATGTAACTTTAAAAGCATTTTTTCAAATAAAAATTACGAATTCATTTCGATTTAAATTAAAAATTTATAATTCATGACTATAAAAAGTCATTTGACTTATTAATTAACTAAGTAACAATTTCTTTTTCTTTTTTTAGACACTAAGTAACAAAATCTAACTACTATGAGGCAATAAGCATATCAATTAATTAACTATTATTATAGATTCTGTGTATCTTCTAAAAATGTTTTTAAATGTTAAAATTATTATTAGCACTGCACTTTAAAGTGAAATGAAATTAAATATTTTAAATGGAGGAGAGTGGGGGTTCGAGGAAACAGGTGGAGAGCTTATCCAGAAGGGACATTTTCATTGATGACTCATCCGTAGTACACCAATCGCTATCCAACAAACCATTCATGTTTTATTTCTTTGTTTTTTCTGATTCCTCTCTCTCTCTCTCTTCAATTCTTTATATGGTTTCGCTGGGCCCATTTAATTAAATACTCTGTCTTTTTCGACGGACTCTGGCCCAGTTAGCATTATCTTATACAGGGGTGTTTTTGTCCTTCTACTACAGCAGAATGATCCTGAATGAAATTTGGGTTCATGTACTATAGTCATTGGTGAGTCACATATTGAAGTGAGTAACGTGACACGTTGAAGCTTGATGAAATGGGCTTGTTTTGTTGTGTCCGCTGAGTCTGCCTCGGTTCATGGCTAACAATGGCCATCACGTGCATTATAATACCTCCAAATTCAATACTTTGCATGCACTACACACATTTTTACACTTGTCAAAATTTGGGTAGCTCAAAAAAAAAACTAGGTTAATTTTATTTTATGAAGTGAAAAGTTCACTAGTAATTAAAATCTAAAATTTCATGCACACACATACTAGAAGTTAGATTTACTTATAGAATATAAAAAACAAATGACAACGATAATACAATCATTTGTTAGTCAAGGATTTTATAGGGCGAGAAACTATTTATTTCTCAAGCCTTATTTTAGATTTGGATTCCTTACTTTGGCTTACGATTCATTATACTACAGAGTTGTTGGAAAAAGAGAGAAAAAGTAATTGAAACATTGATGAGTCATTCATATATTGGTCAACTATATTTGTTTAAAAGAAGATTATGGTCACTGACATGGCAAATAATATGGTAAAACCGAAAAGCAATTTATTGACGCTGAAAGATTATAATAAGTATAGCTTCACCACTAATTAGTTATAATGTGAGATAGACATATAAAAAAATATGTGAAAGGTTTAAAATTGAAACTCATGAAGTTAACACAACTATAAGAATGTTTGTTCATTTAGAAGAGTCAACTACTATATATGATGTTTTCACAGTCTTCCAAAATAAGGAATAAAGAGAGGAGAAGTACTATATATTTTGCTACTAATTTTTAATTTATGTCCATTTTTTTTTGACGAAATTTATGTCCATATTTGTTCACAATTTCATATATATTTATCTTTAATATATATATATATATATACTTTATATATATACTTCAATGTAGAGACTAGACGATATTTTGAGCAATATATATATTAAATCAACGAATTCATTTAACAATATTGTGAATTTACGACTATGTAGTCGATCGATAATAAATCTAATATTTAGGTTAGTGTTGAGTAAGACTTGTAGTTAGTGATTAATGGATAGGTTGTTTGAGCAAGTGCAAACAAGCGCTATGATTCAAAAATAATATTGCAAAATCTAATATTTAAATTAATAAAAATGAATTACATTGTAGTCGGAGACATAATGCTTCTTTGTTTTATCTTTTCATATATGTTTTCTTTTAAATTGGAGATGTTGTTCGTACATTAAAAGTCTTCTTTTGATGTGAAAGAATAAATTTAAGTGACTAATAAACATAATAAATAATACACGTTCATTAGAACTAAAAAAGTTTGATCAATGGTTACACAATTGAGTACCATTCAATTCAATGACTAAAGACAACAAATTTTTGTTTTATATAAAAAGTTCATGGAAATTGAGACTAAGGGGTAACTCACACTTTTGAACGTATTGAGACTCCTTTTTACAAAAAAATAAAATCGTAAAAATACATCTAAAACTCAAAACAAACACTATCTTGAAAGATGGTGATGCAAACAAAACAAATATTAATATATTTGTGGAAACAAATCTACGAAGGTCTCAGTCACACATATATAAAAAATATTCTCAAAAAAAAAAAATTAAACAAATTTTTAATCACTAAAAAATTGTTGTATTTTATTTAATTCTTATAAAAAAATTGTACTTTTTAGTCTTTATAAATATCTTATTTTTCAATCAGTAGTCCATACAAATATCACCTTTTTCCTAAACTCTAAAATTTAAAACAATATTTATTTAGATTAAAAAGTGTAAAAAATTTCTATTAAAATTAAAAGTAAAATATAATAATTTTATTTTATAAAACTAAAAAATGTATTTAACAAAAAGCATCTATTAATTCTTAGATTCAAATAGATCATACACACGCATAAAAAAAATACGGATACGGATCCTACACATATTGTTGAATCATTAATGATAGTAACATTAGGACTAATGTCAAGATTCCCCATAACAATATGCATTTAATAATATGCTTTTAAAAAGGAGATAAGCTCACATGTCCCCTTTTGATGTGGACTTGCCCACTTTGTGATCTTGAGATTACTTTGTTTTATTTTTATAAAAGAGATTACATTATCTTATTAAGTTTGATAAATCAGCATTTAAACAATAGTAAAACCAATTATATGCTGATTAATAACTTTCTGTCTAGTTCAAACCATTAAACTAATAATAATATTAGAATAAAAAACAGTAGATGATTAGATCTGTAGCTTCACCTAATCCTCAAAATGATGAGGTTTTATATTAACATTCAATTTAATTCAAATAACAGTACTTTATATTTAATATATACAACCAATTATTATTGAACTTTTTCAATCAATACAACAATTAAGGCACAAAGAATACAAATTTGCTTTGTCTTATATCTCCAATCTAGAAAGTATTAGCATAAAGCAAGAGTGCTTTCCACTAAACCAATAAATAAAGGCAAAGCAAAATGCTGCCAGATTGGAAGGGCATCCTGTGCTCTGGCATCACACAAGGAATGCATTCCATTGAGGTGACTATTAATTATGAAGGAGGAACTAACATATTTCTCTCCTCTTAACAAAAAGTATTAACATTTATTTTGTAAGTATTAACATTTTCCTAATAAAAAAAATCAAGAATCGAATGAAAAATTGTTCAATAGATGAATAATATTTACTTACCAAAAAAACATCTTGTATTAAAAATGAAAAAACCATTCAAGTGAGATTGCCCCAATCACGTAAAATTCATGGATTTGTCACTAACATCAAATGATATTAAAAAAGATAATTAAATTATATAATTATAATATCACATTTAATTTTACATAAAAACGAAAATGGACATTTTTTTATCTTAATTTGATTATAACACAACTCATATTTTGTCATAAAAACTTACTCCGTATCAAAGACAACAAAATAATATTCACAATTTACTTATCGAATTATCATATTTCGATGGTCCATCAAAAATATGAATTTATCCTCTGCCGTGTCTCTCTTATCGTAACCACCAAACCCCCTAAGAATATCTAAAGCAAGAAATGCAATTGGAAAATAAAATGTCTACATAAATAAATTATGATAAAATACAAGTAAAAAAAAACAATTTAAATTAATTTTCTTCATTTTCTTTTCAATGAATATGAATATAACTTCACTTCTCAACTAGAAAGAGAATCTTTTACTTTTGAGAAACCAAATCCTTTCATATAATATGAAAATGGTGTTCCAAACTGAACATGATAACAAAGAGGTTACAACAGTATGCAATCTTAAGCAAATCCAAGACCAGCAATGGCAATAACTACATGAAAAGAAAAATCTAGTTCACAATTTAAATTAAAACAAACAAGCTATCTACAAGTTATAGGAGATGATGCAAAAGAACAATTGAGTACAGCCGAATCATAGCATTTAATTCACTCACATTTAACACCACAAACATTATTGAAAATGAAAAAAAAAGTGTCTTCACAATATCTCTTCATACCACTGAATCAAAAGGTGAACATGTAAAACTTTGACACAAGGTCAGAAGATGAAAGAAATAAGTACTTTACAGTTTACACTGAATCAACAACACCTTCAACCTGTTGCTTTGCCAAGTATCTTTCTCTTCTTTCTTTCTACACAAGGAACAAGGAAACATATATTGAGAAAAATGGAAATGTAGAATGTTTGTTTGTCTAATATAACTTATCATTTAAAATAAAAATGGAACATTAATTACATTTTCACACTAATATGTTTATTAACGGTATCTCAATCGGCATAACTACTCCACTAACTACTGCTCCCTTGGGAATGAAATATAAACAAAAAAAGTATTTAAAAAGTCTGTGTATAGATACATCAACTTTTGAGATACTCTATATATGTCATTCCGGAGGGAGTATATCAATAAGAGGTATCTTTTTTAAGTGTGCATAATCTTAAACGATACTTAATCTTAAACAATACTTAATTTGAGATAGAGAGAGTATCCAAAAAACGATGAGAAAAAATGTATGTAATGTCTAACCCATTCGTCTATAACAAGTCCCTCTCCAGCTACTCGTGGACCGGTCTCCTCTGGTGGTTTCTTTCGTGCCTCTAGTGCGGCCTCCGCCTCGGCTAATTGACGTTTAAGCTTCTCCATGGCCTTCAAGAAACAAATGTTTTCAACTATGATTCCAAATGAAATTTGAAGGTTATAAATATATTAAAGATGTATATTCTTACAGGGCTCGGCCGATCAGGGTCCAGAAAAATAACTCGAAGAATTTGCTCTACAGCGACTTGATCTCTTTGCTCATCAAACTGCAGGAAGAAACATGTGGATATCCATCATTTGCATAGATAAACCTAAGAAGTAAAAGTTACACTTGCAACAGATGGAATATAAAAACAGATTTTGTGAACAAAGCCATACATAATACTCCCTCCGATCCCTTGTATAAGAGACAGTTGGGTTAAAATTTAGTCAACAAAAGTTGATGTATCTGGTTCATAATATGGACTAGATACATCAACTTTTGTTGACTAAATTTTAACCCAACTGTCTCTTATAAAAAGGAACGTAGGGAGTAGTTGTTATCAGCTTAACACTTTACGAAATGCAGTTTTCATTTTAATTTATCTATGATTTATTAAATGCAAATTAAGTAGCTTCTATACTGAATTTAGTAAAAAATTGAAATGCTAGCAATAGAAAGTTACATAACTTTAGAAAAATCTTAAGCATTCACCTATAATAAAATGCATCAAGGGTAGAACATGTTGGAGAAAACAATCAATATCAAATCCATATTTGGTTATACTAACTTTTGCAACTATAATATTTTTTCATCAGATGTACACAACATGAAAACTTCAATTTGTTCAACAGACAGAAAATTTCAACTTAAGGTTACATAAACAAGCAATCATACAAATGAAAACTATGAAGGTTATATACATGGAAAAGGAGCAATAGCACATTACCAGTTCAGGTACATAGTCCATTTCACCTTGCACTTTAAGGCTCATGATTTTGAACTTAACCTTGCTTTTTTGATCAGTTGGTTTCTCATTGTTCTCTGGTGGCTCAACAAACTTGAATACTGCGAAATATGTCAGACAATTGTAAGAGGATTTACCAAATTCAAAGCATTCGATAGTTTGGTTCAGACAAGTTTAGAAGAACATATTACCTGTAGCAATTATACTTTCTCCAGGTGAAAGAATACCCCCCGGAGGGCGCATGTAACAACTTTTAGGTGCAGTTGTTTGAAACTAAGACAAAAGAAAACATCACCATTAGTATTTAGTAGTGACCTCAATAGTGGATTAATAGAAAAAAAAACAAAAATGCCATCAGTATCTATGAAGCACAAACACCTCTGGATTAATACAAGAATGTTCGTGTTCATATTGTCCTGTATGATGGAAAACATGATATGTAGATGATAATTATCAACAAATTACAATTCCTATCATCTAGAAACTATAGCAAACATTCTCAAGATTTTGAAACATTTGATGGAAACCTCCCTAGGTGAAAACTCTTTCAATGTTCAAATGCAAAGTTTCTCAACATTTTTCATAGAACACTTCTAGTTTTCAAATTTTTAGGTTGAAACACATCCAAAATAGTCGCTGATTTGTCCTATGAGTAACATGATAGTGTTTTGTCAAACAGCATTTCTGAATACAAGTAAAGAATGGAATAAACAAATGGAGACATAAACCACACCTTGAAAGCTACATGAGACTTGCAAGTGTTTTTAATTGTGATTGCACTCCTAACTTGCTTACCAGGTTCATCTTCAACACAAAAGCCACACATTAATCAGAGTCAGTTTAGATAAATGTCCTTACAGAAAAATAAATCTATCAATAACTATGAATTTTTTTAACAGAAACTTCTCAATAAGTTGAAATTAACCAATATCTTTTATTTTCCATAAATTCTAAACTTTAGTTTTTCCATAATCATCAATAACCTTTTTGTATATGAAAAACAAGCTTATAAGAAAGTAATTGATAATCCAAACTGGGAAAATCTAAGTGCATGTTTGAATTTGCAGTGCAACTAACAAAATCACAGTTGGAAAAGCTACACTTTGGAGCTTCAACAAAATCACAATGAGCCATCATAATTTCGACAAAATCATCTCAATCCAAACACACACTAAAAATAACATCTATATGAAACTCAAGTCATCTTCTAGATTCCACCCATTATAATAAAAATTACCTTAATAAACAAATGAATAAACGTTATGAACAAAACAACCGATTCAACATACTTCAGACCAAGCAATTAAAAAAAAAACATAAATAAATAAACTCAAAAAAGGAAGAAAACAAAACATGTTAATAACAAATAAAAAAAAGCTTCAAGAGACACATACAAGGAAAGTAGAGCTTATTAGGAGGATCAAGACGAAGCCTTCTCCTTGTAGGGAGCAAAGACTTAGCAACAGATGAAACTGTAGCTGAAGATTGATGAGTGGATCTGTCAAGAGAATGAAGACTCTGGCTTTGGTGATGAACATTGTGCATATAAGATGTGGATGAAGAAGAAGTAGTAGTAGTAGTAATTGATGATGATGGATTGTGACTTGTTTGCCAAAACGGCATTCTACAAAAGTTCCAAACTTTTCCATCAGATCCTCCTGGCTTTTCACTTTCAACCTCCATTTTTTCGCCGGAATCTCACCGGAAATCGAAAGTTCCGGCAAATGGGTCACCGAATTGATTGAAAAGTTTAAAGCTTTATAATTAAATAACTGATGGGGTCTTTTCCATGAAGAAGATAGATTTATTTTGTAGCAGAAATATTGTATTTGGGTGTGAAACTACGCAAACGTAGAAAACAGCAACGTTGTTGAGTGTGTCCTTTCGTTGTGTTGTGTACGCGGTTTTTATTTTGTGTAAATTATAAAACGGTGTTTTGAAACTTGTTACTGGTGGTTAGTGCCTTTATGAGTGAGACAATTTGGTGACAGTGGGGAACGGGGGATTGATTGGGTCGTGTAATTTTACTGTGATGATGCATGATGGAATGAGTGAACAATTCGGATCTCAATGTTGCTAATTTTGTGAATTTTATTTTTTTGTTTTGTTTCAGATCCGGATGTTTTATTGGTTCCTCTTTTTTTTACAGTTGGTTTTGAATTGATTGATTCTACTGTCTTTCTTTGCTATCAATTTCTACTTTTTTAGATTTTTAAATTAATTTTGGTCTTTGCATAAATGTAATTTTTTAGTAATTTCATTTTAAAAAAATGTTATGTGATGTTACTATACTAACAAGTGCACGTGGGTGACAAATTATAAAATAAATTATATTTATATTTTGATTAAAAATATATTTATAATTTTTTAAATTTAACTCAATTATTGTTTAGATATAATTTTTATCTTCTTTATTTTCATTAGTTTCCTCTTCATCTTTAAAAAACTAAAAATTCAAATTTTATAATTATAATAGAAAAATTTAAAATTCAAAGATATCTACTGAAAATCCACTAAAATATCTAGTAATTAGTGTTTTAATGGAGTCTTTTATAGTTGATTTTATTTTTGTTTTTATAGATTTCATGAGAAAGTTTAGGATTTTAAACTACATGTTTTTTCTTCTTCCAACAATACAAATTAAATTATTTATCAAATTTTTAGTCATGATCTTTATCATAAACTTCAAAAAATATCCAAAAAATCCCAATTTAAAAACAATGCAAATATGAAACTAAAACCTAATCTTTTTTAGAAATATGAATATGGACATCAATTTAGAGCAATAGGTATATAACTCAAGATGATAAAAAGAAAAAAATTAACGGTTTTGATAGATCTATTTGAAAAAATTAAAATATATAATAGACTAATCATGAAAATGAGTTAAACTTAAATGATTAAATGAAGTTTATTTTTTATGTGTCGAAAGAATTTTAAAATCTTTTTTTAGAATTTCTATTTTTAACAAAAATTAATCAAAATATATATTTTTATTTATACCACATCAGCACTATTACACATACATTAACATCATAATGTATTTATAACATTTTTATACAAAAACTAAAAAAAAAAATATAATGTATTTATAACATTTTTATACAAAAACTATAAAAAAAGAAAAGAATATTACCGTAAACAAACTATAACTTAAATGTTAATATTTCAAACATAAAAGATAATTTAAAGAAAAAAACTTAAACAAAAAAGTAAATTAAACTTAAAAGGTTAAAACCTTTATAAGAATACATAATACTTTTTTTTTAATAATTTTGTTTATTAAATTGTTTTTTATACCAAAACTACTTTTTATTTTTTACTTTGCGTTACCCATATTCACCTGTAACTGTCTGCTGGATGAATGACTTGGCTACAGCACATGGCTTCGTCTATATATGTATATGTCATTTTATTATTTTTTTTCCAATCAATTTTTTTTATAAATAAACGTAATGTAAAATAAGATTTTTGCACGCATATTAAAAAATATAATAATTAGAAAAATAAAAAATTTCATTTTATCAAATTATCCATATTAATTATAGGTGGTTTTTATTATTATTATTATTATTAATGTAAAATATAATTATGTTTTCGATGTTGTGTATATAATAATTATTAAAATTTATTATAAAATAAATAATTAAAGTTGTATTAAAAGTTGTTAATGACATTTATTTTAAAATAATTTTTTTTTACTAAAATGATATTCATTGTGAGACAAATAGAGTACCAATTTATAAAATTAGTCTCTTAATTTTAAAATTTGTCGATTTTAGTATCTCATTCATATTTTTGAACTAAAAAAATAATAATTTAACATAATTTAAATGATCTGACATACGATTATAATATATAATTATCTATATTCATTATTCATATATAATTAATTAAATTATAAAAATAAATAATTTCTGAAGTTGAATTTAAAATTTTTTATTGTTATTTTGTGTATTAATTATTTCACATCATTATATTATATATGTTATTTTTTTAGTTAACAAATTATAATAAAAATTTAAATTGTCGAATTTTAAAATAGAAACATTAATTTATTAAATTAATAAAAATAAAAAAACTAAGACCGCAACTAATTTTTTTTACAAATCAATTTATTTAGTGGTAAACAGCACCACAAAAGAAATGTGTAAGCATTGTGATGTATGCTCTTACGAGCAAAAAGCAATTTCGATAAGAACAAAAGTAAAATGAGCGTGAACAATCAAGTTGGAAAAGGAGAAGATTAATATCACGACGGATGCAAAAGCCGTGGATTTATGCTTTTTTTTACTAAATTGACGTTTATTTCATAATTTCTTCTTCAATACTTTTGTTTGATTCACATTGTGGTTGAAAAGAATACTTAAAAAGCTCCTTTTAGCTATAGAAGATTATTAGTCATGATATATGGTATGATGGTGGAACATTACTACTTACTAGTGGTGCTTTTAAGAATGACAACACGGGAAATCCCACTTACCCTCTTATTTATGTCCTCACGCAAAAGGGCATCTCTATCTCTTACCTAATGGATACATAATATAATACACTTAATAAAGAGACTTGTGTGTTTCATAATTACCGTTCAATTAGTAACAACAAATATATTTTATATGCGGTGCCTTCGCTCTGAACTCGAGATTCCTATATATATATATATATTTTAGTAACTAATTTCATTTTTATTTTTGAATAAATTCTATTTTTGAATCATTTTTATAAAAAGTTGACTGTAAATTAATATTTAAAAGTTACTATAAACTTTATCGACGATCAATTATGTCTTTTTGAAATATAAATTAACGGTTTTGTTTGTCTTTACAATTGAAATGATCTATGATATGATTGTTGTCAGTTTGATGAATTAAGTTTTGAGAGAGTATTTATTTTCTTATGTTTGTCGAACTAACATCGATTAAGTCATTATCTCAACTTAAAAAAGAGAGTCGTTAACTTATATTTTCAAAAATTATTTTATCGTCGTTAGAGTTTTAATTAAGTTCTAATCACTAGACCACTTGATCCATTCTAGCATCTAGCTTACTTTTATTATTTCACTTATTGTATAGTTAGTCTAATAATGTTAGTTAGCCTTTTTCTCTCTCACACACACACACCACACACATATACATATATATATATATATATATATATATATATATATATATTTTAAAGTTAGACTATAGTCGAATGGTTGGTTTGTTTTCCAAAAACCCTTTTTGTATGCTTTCTCTGTAAACTCTTTCAAAATTTCTAGTTAGATTCTCCATAATGTTATTAAGTGTCTTTGCCTAGAAATTAAGTATAGTTAGATCTTTGGGGGGTTGGGTGATTGCTTCACAAGCACATTTATCAAATTAAATATTAAATATATAAAAAAGATTAATCATATATTAAATGCATTAAAATTTAGAATGAAAATGTAATGTCAAAGTCACATGTAATATTGAAATATTTCATCTATTATTGTTCTCATACCTCATGTTAAGAAAAACGAGAGATAATGATTTCATAAAGACACTACAATTTTACCATGGAAGTAGCAACATACTAATAGTATGTTTGTTTCTACGTCTAAATGGTTTTCATCGCACGTCTAAATATAAGTTATAATAGGTAGTTTCATTCTAAACGCACGTCTATCGTGCTCCTGCTGTGGTTCCAAACGTTTACTAAAAGTGCAACAAAAGCGAAGTAATTTTTATGCACAACCATCAACCACTTTTCTACGAGTCTACTTCTCTTTTTGTTGCAAATTGGATCCTTCCCTCGAAAGTCTTATTCGTATTCGAAATGTAGTCAACGAAAGTATTTGTTTTTCTTATTGTTAGAAATACCCCATGTTAGAAATATTGTTGGTGTCAAAGTATTTAATGTTCTTGAAACTTTTAGGCAGATGTTGCTATGTATCTTGAACTCCCTAACATTGCTTCCTTTGAGTGCTTTCTTTTGAAGACTTTACCTTTAGTTAATACTACTATTAATTCAAATTTTATGAACTTTTCTTTGTAACCTTTATTATTAATTATATTTTTGCTGTTTAAAAAAAATAACTCTTCCAACGCGTGATTATATAGATCTTCCTCTACTTTGAGCTTTTTGATCGGGCAGAGAAATTATAATTCAAAACCATGTTTCACCTCAAAGATTAGCAAGCACAATAATGCTAAAGAACACAAATTTTTGAATTTTCGGAATACTTCCAAAGTTCCATTTTCCAATTATAAAAAATTTACATCAACATATCAATATTAGAAAATCAATTTTTGATACTTAACAAGCACCACTATATATTGATCACAAAATACAATAATTTTCTCTTTTCCAATAGCCCTTAATGGCTCTAATTGTTAGGACCCCAACAACTTAAGTACATAACCGTCCTTAATGATTCCTCTGATTGTTTTGCCTCTTCCTTTAATCTACTTGAAACCATACCATAAGAAGTTGAAGAAGAAAGTTTCTTTGCTTGAGACAAAGATCTCAAATGATTTTTAACATGATGTTGAGCTGATTTTAAAGCATAATTCCATCTACACAAGCCTTGGTCCTTCAAGGCTTCCACAACTCCAACACTAGCTGCAACTGTCCAAATTCTACTTGTTGAACTCATCATGAAATAATTAAAATTCTTGCTTGAATATTGTTACTTAATAAGAAATTGAAGAAATTTCTCTAGCTTGATTTTTGTTTAGATTGAGAAAGTGCTTGTGTGTTAGTGTTTTTAAAGTAAGGTAAGGGCCAAAATTTTGGGAAAACCACTGGCATGAAGTGGTAGCTAGCTGCTGGTTTTGGTGGAAACCAATGGTTTTTGTTATTATGACAAATAAAAGCTTTGGAATCAAGTTCAATGAATCATCAAGTTTGGGACCAGGTGTCTATATCACAGATGTTGTATGTAGTACAAAGTAGTATTGTGGATTTCAAACAGCTGTATAGTCCATTGGTTTATTTTATTGTTGTATTGTATGCGTGTAAGTTAGAAGGGCAAAGTAGTCCATTGGTTTAAATGAAAGGGCAAAATCGTCCATCTTGATATGTCTGCCGGCATAAATAATTTGAAACAAAAACTTTCACCGGTTGGAGATTACAAAAAAAAAATATAAGTTTTTCTTATTCAACAAAATATAAAAAATAAAGTACCTAATGCACTAAAAAAAATAGATATGCAAATTCAAATAAAAAATCTAATTAATATTCAATTTTCTTAAAATTTAAATTATAAAAATAGAAAAAGTTAGATTCTATAATTCGAATCTATTCTATAAAGTATTATAAGAAGTACAAATCAGTTAATTTATTCTATATATAGTATATGACACCTTTACCATTCAAAAAATAAAATAAAATAGAAAACAAAAAATATATAACTATTATAAGTAAAAAATTGTCTTTATAAAAAAAAAAAATCTCAATGTGTTAGATTCAAATATAAGTAAATGTTAAATAGTTTAACCTAAATGTTATAAATAAATAAAAACAGGTTAACAAAGCCTGGCAAATAATTGACTATTTACATAAGATTAGACTAGGCAAAAAATTGAACCCAAATAAAATCAAACAAAACCCCAAATACATACCTCTCGTGACCACACACATCCGATGCAAGAGACAAGATAGTTTCTTTTTTTAAAAAAAAAAATCAATTTAATGCATCTAACTAATAAATTTTAATTTTACATTAATGGTCATATTTTTTAAATTTCAGCTAAATAAAACTCTGAGTGAATATTTACTTAAAAAACATAATAAGTTAATTAGTCCTAAATTTGTAATTATGAAACTTAATCCTCAAATTTTGCAAAATAGTTAAATAATCCTTCAATTTAATAGTTTAAATTTGACAACATATATACACGAGGAGCATTTAGTTGTAAAAGTGAATTGAAAAATTTATCATTTTCCCTATGTCATTTACCTTAATGTATATTCATATCCTTGTGAATTCTCATCATCTTCTTTTCTCTCTTATTATGTTTATTATGTGAAAGACAATATTCCCATTTCCCCATTACCATGATGCTTGCTCATCTTGCACTTTTTCCATTTTTTTTCCATTTTTTGTTGCTTAGACGGTTGTTATTCACGCACACACATTAGTTACATGCATCATGGGAGAATTTACGGTGAAATGAAAGGAGGAATATTGAATATGTTGGTGGTGAAATAACGTAAATCAAGAACACTTAACCGTTGAAGAAGATCTTCTTGTTAGTTTGGTTTGTCTATCCTTGAAAATGCTAACCTCCACTTATCATCTTAACCTTTGAAAATTCAAATCGGTGGAGTTTTTAGGGTCATATTTTGGGGGGTTTCACACATTTAGAGTTTACTAAATTAATATTTGAGAAAGAAGATACGTCATCATAGATAATATATAATCTTAACAAATGAATGGAAAGGACTTACTCATAATAAATTGAAAGATTATTTGGCTATATTGTAAAATTCGAAAACTAAATTGACTCATTGATACAATCTCATATCTTAGTAGTCTATTCATTCATAAAATATTTAAAAAGATATAATTTGATAATCAGTATTTATTTATAATTTGAATATTTATATTTTAAAAATGTGAAAACTAATTTTTTTTAAAGACGTACCATTTTATATAAAATTTATTTATTTTTTAAATCTATGAGTTTATTATCTCCTTATATAAAAATATTATTTGAATTATTAAATTGAATTTTAGATTAAAATTTAGTAAACTTCCTTCTTTCACCTAGGGTGTCTTTGTTCAATGTTTTGACTACAATTTTATGTAATAGGCAGAAATTTATTGAAGCAGCGTTAAAATCATAAGTTTTTTTTTACCCAAGCAGCATAAGTTACCTCAAATTATACAGAGGTTTAACCGGGAAGATCAGTTTAATCTTGTAATTTTATGGTACTTATAAAAAAAAATTCTCGAAAACAATTATAAATTATATATTAATGCCACGTAAAAAATTTCGGCTCTTCTAATTTCTTATTTATTTTTTAAATAAGTTATGCTCCAACTTTTGTTACTAAGAGTTATACACATACTAATAAATAATTGGGAGAAATTGAATGCTGCTATCTTCATTCATCATAATCATAATCTAAATCAATCTCTTTCAATGGTTGAACTTGAATATAGAAAGTATTGCACAATACATGAAGTAACCCAAGCTTTGTTAGAAGAAAAAGATATCTCCAAGATATAATTAATACTACTATCAATTACACCTTAATCTAACTTCATTGTTGTTAGTGGAGACAACATGAAAGAACAAAGTTAAAAATTGGTTCCATCATTGTCTCCATAATTAGTTGGGACCCCAACAACTCAAATACATAACAGTTCTCAAAGATTCCTCTGATTGCTTTGCTTTTTCATTTTGTCTGTTAGAATTAGAAACCATAGCAGAAGAAGAAGAAGAAGATGAAAGCTTGTTTGCTTGAGAAAATGATCTGACATTATTTTTAACATGATTTTGAAGTGACTTTAGTGCATGATTCCATCTGCATACACCTTGATCTTTCAATGCTTCCACAACTCCAACACTTCCTGCAGCTGTCCATGCTCTGCTTGATGAACTCATCTTGAATATTAATGATTCTTGAAATTGAGAGGAAATAGATGTTTCTTGTGTATTAATTAATTGGTGGGGTAATAAGAGTGAAGGAGGTTGTTATATATATATATATATATATATATATATATATATAGGATAGGAAGGTTGAGATAAATGCCAATGTTAATAGGCAAATGAAAAGCACAAAGAATTGAAAAATACCAGGGGCCGAATTGAAAGCTACTGCTAGTGGTTTTCTCGCTGGACTATGGTTTTGTGACTCAGATAGATTCACTCTAAATTTAATTAGTATATAAAAATCTCTATTTTTTTGGAATACTCATAAAAATAATATTTTCACATAACTTTATCACTCAGTATCTTATCTTATATTAAAAACTCATATAAAGGAATATGAACTTATATATTTTTTATTCATATAATGTTTAGTACAGAGGACAATGACTAGTTGCCACACTTATTAGCAACTTAATCTCCACAAAAATACAAAAGATACATTGTTACGTGAAAAAAAAAATCTCAACAAAGTTAATTTGATTTTTTTTTTATATATACTCTTTTTTAAAAATTCTTCAATATACCTTACATTTAAAAAATACATTGTTACGTGATACATTGGATACTATATTTTTTTTGACCTTCAAGAGGTCGCATCTATACCCTGCGATTAGAATAATTTTTTCCTATACAGTAGGAGGTCGCATATCCGAGATATGATTATCTATAACCTTTTAAATTTTTTTTATAAATGGTAGTATCCCAGAATGTGATCTCCTACTATATTATTTCTTTGTTAAAATAAAAAATTTGTAGACGGTCGCATTCCAGATATGTGACCTCCGATTGCAGAGTAAAAAATCATCTTTCAGGCAGGAACGCGACCTCTTAAAGGTAAAATAAAAAGGACATTTTAATATATAAATTTTAATATATGATATATTTGAGAGTTTTTTTTTAAATGATATAAAAATAAAATATACAAGTAATTTAAAGAAGGATTAACATGATTTTACTCCTTATAAAATTATAAAATTTTATTTTTAATTTTTATAATTTTTTTTCTTCTGAATTTTATCCTTCAACATCGTTTAGTCACTATAAAATAAATAAATTTTTTTAAAAAAATATTACCAAATTTTACACACGTGTGTGTATATATATATTATTTTACGTATTATGATAAAAATTATCTAAAAATTTAAATTCTAAGTCTAAATTACTGTTATTTTGGTTTTTGAAACTATTGTTACTAAAAAATTTATATTTAACTTATTATTATTTAAATTTTTTAATTTTCATGGAATTTTTTTCATAATATTCTAAACATATTTTCGAAAAATCACTCAAAATTTTAAATAGTACCATAGATCGACTTAACTGCATAGACTAAAAATGGTAATAAAAAATATTCTACATATTAAAAGTTAAAGAAAATTTTTATAAGAACTAAAAATAATATTTTAAAATTTTATAAATACTTAAATAATTGTACATTTGGTTTTCTAGTATCTACAACCGTACAAGTTAGTGTAAATTTAGAAAATAAGTAACAATGAAGAAGACAATATAAATCTCAGAAAAATAAGTTAGCAATCGCTCTTTTTTTTCTTAGCATTTATTTTGTTTTTCATTCACGTGAGAGTGGTCATTTTAGGCTATTTTTTTGCCTTGAAACACCCGTATAATCTTGTATTTTCCATTTCATTTTAACTAAATAAATAATTTTTACTGATATTTAATTTTTCTTTGTGTTTTTTGTTTGTGATTTCGTTGTTTAGGCGCGACATTGTTTTGTTCATTGTTTGGTGCGACATTGTTTGTTTTCAATCTTGTTGCAATGTTTTTTTGGTTTAGATTGAGAGATTAGTTTCAATCAATTATAAATTGGTTCAATGAATTTGACATCTTCAACGTTACACATACAGATACGTTAGTATTTCGATCACTTTAAGTACATTTGTTATCCGTACGCATTTTTCTATTTTATGCTATTAATTTGGATGTTGCAAATTTATTCACAGATTCATCATTTTTTATTTTAGTGACTTTGAATTTGTATTGTTATCGATCTATTCTATCATTTTGACCAATTTAATGAATATATATCATTTTTTTGTTGTAAAAAAAGTAGTTTTAAGTTGTTTCTAGGTTTTTTAATATTTAATGCCAATGGCCTACATGTAACACAAGTTTTAATTTAATTGTCACCGAATTAGGTTAACTTGACAATGTTGGGGAATAGAATGAGATGAACATGCAATTCATTTTTTCCATTATTAATCTATGCTATGTTTGGTTTATAAAATAAGTGAGAGGAAAGAAAAGTAAAGGCAATGAAAATAAGCAAAAAAAAAAGAGAATAGATAATGTATTATTCTTCAAAAAATTTAGGTATCTCTCTTTTAACGATGACGATGGTTTAATGATTTTGACAATCTGATGCTTTGTGTCCAAACACTTAACACAAAACATTTGAGTGTTTTGGTATCATTATCTTTGATTGTCATAATTTTTAGTAGAGGAAAGATGTTGGTATGAAGACTTTTTTGGTTACTGTTTAATCAAAATGGTCAAATGAATAATGTCATTCAATGACCAATATGGTTGAAGTTAGACTGGCGAGCGAGTTCGGTGTTCAAACCTCCAAGGTATCGAACAATCATTTGCTCTTCCTTTTCTTGGATATTGCATTATCATGAACTTCTCATATTCTCTAGCCTATTCCTCGGTTGTATTTGGCAGAAAAATTGTAATTGAATAAAATTGTCTTGATAATGATGAGGAGGTAAGAACTTACAAGTTAGTTTTCGAAGCATCTTTTCCCGTATATTTAATAACCCATTATCATCATAGATTTTGCAATACATTTTAGTGAAATTTCTTTTGTTTATTAATTGTTTAGTTATAATTTAGCTAGGTCATTGGTAATTAATACAATTTTTTTACATTTATAAGGTGCTCACATAAGCAAAGCTCTTGCTCCCCTATGCGAAGGCGATGAACTTCACATCCTTTGTAAGTGTTTCAAATTTCTAAAGGGGTACTAATTTTTTGGGACTATGAAGACCAATTTTATTATAATTGGAAGGAAAATGAGTGAAAGATTTCACCTTAATTAGGATGTATATGTACTTTCTTGAATCTATCTAACTATGAATTCTTAATATATATTTATGCGGTTATGTTTTATGTTTTTCGTTCTTTGACCAATTTTGTATTGAAACTAGGGGTATTTGTACAAATATTTCTTATTTTAATTTTTTTTAAATTGGCCACATAGTGGAGTTTTAAGAAGACAACTTCGAATATATTTACAACAGAACATATACGGAACAAATTAGGATATATTCATAAATCTTTCGAGTCATATGTGACAGTATATCAAAACAACTTATAACATATTGATAAACTGATAATTTTTTTTAATTATTTAGAATAACTTATGAAAGTAATTTATAATTTATATAAAAATATTTTAATTTTATATTAATGTGTTATAAAAATAACTAATACATAAGTAATTATACTGTAAATACTAAATACTTATACTATCCACTGTTAATAAGTTGTACTCTGTTGCAACAGCCAGTTAATATAATGGAGTTATTTACTCTCTTGCAACACTTGAATCTGTGGTTAATAAATAATAAGGACACGGCCTTATTAAGGTTCCTTCAATTAACTTCCTTACAATGTTTTGAGCATAAGATAAGATGAGAATACAGGACAAATACATTCAATTGAATATTGAATAATAAAAATATTTTGTACATGGATCTTAATTGGGACCTCAACAACTCAAGTACATGACAGTTCTCAAAGATTCCTCTGATTCTCTTGCATTCTGTTTTTGTCTGTTAGAATTAGAAACCATAGCAGAAGAGGATGAAAGCTTGTTTGCTTGAGAAAATGATCTGACATTACTTTTAACATGATTTTGAAGTGACTTTAGTGCATGATTCCATCTGCATATACCTTGATCTTTTAATGCTTCCACAACTCCAACACTTCCTGCAGCTGTCCAAGCTCTGATTGTTGAACTCATATTTAATCTTAAGTGCTATAATAATATTCTTCAAATCTAATTAACTATTTTTCTTGCTTTTTAGATGACAAAGGAAATTGTGTATCTTGAGTATTGGTGGAGGAAGAAGAGTGAATAATATTGTTATATATAGGATAGGAAGTTTGAGATAAATGCCAATGTTAATAGGCAAATGAAACGCACAAAGAATTGAAAAATACCAGGTGCTGAATTGAAAGCTACTTCTAGTGGTTTCTGGCTGGCTTGTGGTTTTGTGACTCAGATAGATTCACTCTAAATTTAATATATCAAAAATCTCTATTTTTTTTAATACGCATAAAATATATTTTCACCTAACTTTATCTTGTGGATACCTTATCTTATATAAAAAGTTCACATAAAAGATTCTATATTTTTACTTTTATTTATATATATATATATATATATATATTTTCATATATCTAATTATTATTATAGACAAAAATAAAAATGAACTATAGACAGGTGCATAGTTCGATATAAATCAAGGTAATTCAAAAAAATTAATTCTACGTTTAGTGTTATGATTATATATTTTAGTTTTTTTTTTGTTAAGTTGATTATACAATTTAGTTCTAAGTTGTTACAAGTTTATACACTTGAGAGATCAAAATTCATCCTAAATGTCCTTTTAATTTAGGACATATAGGCTATCATTTCAACCTGTTTAGAAAATCTTACAATACATTATTTGTGTTGTCCGTCCTTTAAACAAATTCAAATAATAAACACTGTTATTAAAAAAAAAAACATTATGATAAAATAATATATATTGTTGTGACTTAAATATTTATTGTATTGTGTAGAGGTGTTCACGGATCCAATTGAACTCGATGATCCTTAACAATCCAACTTGTAATTAATCTGACAAGTCTATATTCACATTTTAATCATTTATAAAAAAAATAATTCACTTGTAATTAACTTATACATTATCTAATAAATTTATTTATTTTTTTGACTGATATTAAATTTTATCACTAGTCTAAGTAGCAGTTAATTTTATTATTTTACATTGCTAAGTTATGTTATATTTAATTATAGAAATTTATAATACTATCTCAATAATTGTACCTATTAAAATTTAAATAAATTAATGAATCCTCGTACTACAACACTCGATCTTTGGCCTAAAAGTATCATATTTTGTTTACTGGTAGGGTATGCAATTTTCAGTGACGGGAAACAAAGATGTGAAAAAGAAACTTTCTTCATTGAATTATTGCCATTTGGCATTACAATTTTTGTACAAATAATTAATCTGTTATCACTATATGTAATGTAAAAAAAAATTATTTTGAATTTAATCAATTGGGACCCCAACAACTCAAGTACATGACAGTCCTCAAGGATTCCTCTGCTTGCTTGGACATCTTCACATCTTTTGATTTTCTTGAAACAACTTGTGAAGAATAAGAAGGAAGAATCTTTGCTTGAGACAATGATCTAACATGATTTTTAAGGTGGTGGTGAACTTTTCTTAAAGCATAGTTCCATCTACAAATACCTTGGTCCTTCAAAGCTTCCACAGCTCCAATACTAGTAGCCACCATCCAAGCTTTGCTTGTTGTTGTTGTTGCACTACTCATGATTATGATATCACAATAACAAATTAAGACGTAGCTAGTGTTGTTTGGTTTGGTAAATAAGAAAATGAGGTTGATTGATGGAGAAAAAATGAGTGATAGTTGGTCTTATATATATTGAAGAGTAGAATAAAATACTAGGAGCTAGTTAGATAATTGGAAACAGAATTGGTTTATTGAAACCTGAGGCTATGTCTACCGGTTTTGGAAATAAATAAAGGTAAAAAACAAAACAATGTTGGATACATTGGATCGCTTTATCTTTCTAAAACAACTTTGAACCACATAATTTACTCTACTTTGGACCACTTTGTCATTACTCATTACCTTCATTGATAGGTACATAACTAAATAAAATAAAATAAAATATTAGAGTATTACCCATCCAACCCAGTTTAATGGTTCCTTATCTTAAAACGTGCCTAAATTTCATTTTGGGTTTTTAATTGTTTTTATTTATTTTATTAATTCAATATCCTTTGGATACAATCACTCTAGTCAAATAGAATGAAAAGGAGATAATTTTCTTCCTATAGAGTTTTAAGTACTAGTATATTCTCATCTTAAACTGAAAGATATTCTCATCTTAAAAAAAAATGAAAGATATTGATGTAGGAAGGTTCGCGGCAAGAATCGAGGAAGAAACGACTTTGCGGGTAAACACAGCAGGAAATGCGAAAAACGATCGTCCGATGTCTGATTGCCTATTATTATACCTTTCCGGAAAGGGAATCGTGCCACAAACACAACTCATCGCTTTGCCATGGTGTATGGGCTCCAGAACCGTTTTGGGCTCGTCTTGGGCCTCAAAATAGCTGTTTTAGTTTTTCCTATAATTTCGGGCTTTTTCTGTTTTACCTAATTTTCTCACTAGGGTTTCTATTATCTATTTAAAGACTTTCTATGTTGTAGCAAAAGGTATCTTTGAATAAAATAATTAATTTTGAGAGTTTTCTCTTATCTGGTGGATTCCAGAACTTGTTCTTTTTTTTAGGATTAGCGCTTGCTAATCTTTTGTGATTCCGACTGCGTCAGGTGGCATTAGAGCAAGCTTTCTCCTGTTTCTTTTTGTATCTTTAACAACCATGGGAGATCAACCAGTCACAAGATTAGACATCGAGGGTATCACTGCGACTTTTACCGCAGCCCTTATTGCTTTGACTACGCAGATGAAGACTTTGACGGATTGAGTGAACGCCATAAATGATAGGAGGGACAGAGGCAGGAGAGACGAACCGCCCAGGCGTCCACATGGAGGCTTGCAGGCTCGTATTGAATCAGACTCTAGTTCAGAAGAAGAGATCCTGGAGGAGAATCAGGGTTATGATAATCAACACAATAGCAACGACTACAGAGTCAAGGCTGATATCCCGTTGTTCTATGAAACTATGGGGGTTGAAGAGTTTCTGGATTGGCAGATTGACATTGATCGGTTCTTCGACGTGATGGGTGTGCCAGAAAACAAGCAAGTGAAGATGGTGGCAATTCGATTGAAGAACACCGCTGCTGTGTGGTGGGATAAGCTTGTTGTTCAGAGGCAACGCCAAAGGAAAACGCCAATCAGAACGTGGAGGCCAATGAAATAGTTGATACTGGAGCGTTTCGTGCCTAAAGATTATGAGCAGATTTTGTATAAGATGTATATCAATTGTGTTCAGGGTAGAAGGAGCGTGGCCGAGTATACATCAGAGTTCCTGCGTTTCTCAGAACGCAACAAACTAGGGGAAACCGAGGGTCAGAAGGTGACTCGCTATATTAATGGCTTGAAGGGGTCGATACAGGAGAAGATGGGTCTGCAGACTGTCTAGGCCGTGATGGAGGCCTCTATGCTAGCCTTGAAAGCGGAACTGATGGAGAAATCCCCCAAAAATTTCTCATCTTTTCGCAGATTCACTCTACAGGATAATTCTGAAGTTGCTGGTGACAAGGATAAGAGCGTTGCTGTTAAGGATTCTAACTCCTCGGCAAAGGAAACTGGTGGAACCGCTAGTGCTACGCCCAACAAGAGAGCGAACTAGAAGTCAGCCAACCCACACATGAAATCGACGGGAGATAAGTGTAAGACCCTTAAATTTTAAAATTAAATTCAGATTTGATTTTAAGGGTATTTTGGGAATATTGGTGTAATATTCAATATATGTATATTTTGTGTAAATATATATATATATATATATATTTAATTGTTTTGAAGTTGGAATTAAAATTATGGATGATGGATGAATTAATTTAATTTCGAGTAATTAAATTATCGGGCCGATTAATTAAGATATTTTTTGCTATTTGCGACGAAACGGATTAATTGCTGGAGGATAAGAAGATATTTTAATATAAGAGTTGGTGAGGTGGCGTAGATATTTGTGAAAAAGGAAACAATTCCTCTCTCCTCTGCTGTGTCAGTTGCATTTAAGTGGATACTTAAGTGAGAAGCTTTTCTTCTTTCCTCTGTACGACAGTTTCTGCTTTATCTTCTTCTTCTTCTAATTTTCTGAGTGTTGGTGAAGAAAAACAGTTTACTCAAAAGTCATCGTTCTGGAAAATCTGAGTGTCGAATCAGAAAGTTTTGAGTACGAAAGTCATTCCTCTTATCGTTACAGAGCTAAAGAACTAATTTTTGTAGCGGCGAACGCGAACGGGAGTATCGTCGGCTTTTGTCGCAGAAGCGTACGAGCTAAGGGAACGTAACTAAGGTAAGGGCACCTTCCAACTTTTTAGATTGCATTTAGGGCTGTAAATGCATGTGTGATGAATGATTATTGGTTTATGTTTGTGAAAAACATGGTGTTATGTTTTGGAAATCATTCTGTGTGTGCTGAATGATGATTCTGGTTCTGATTTTGTTTTGTTAAAAATCAGTGAGGTTATTCTGATTTGAGTGAATCTGTGTTTTGCTGGGTTTTGATAAAACAATCTGTTGCTGATATTGGATGAAAAATGTTCTGAGTTGAGATTTTAAAGAGTGGTAATTATGATTCTAGTGTTGGGTTGGTTTTTCAAAGGAAAGGTTTTAAAAATGTGTTGAAGTTCCAGAAAATTTCACTGAATTTGAAGGTGTATTCGAATACGGCTTGAGTGTATTCGAATACAGCCTGCAAGGCTTCTGTTTTCTACAGATTTTCGAACTTGTATTCGACTACGACCCTTTGTAGTCGAATACAGATTTTCCAATTTTGCTTCTGACTTAGATTCTGTATTCGACTACGACCCTCTGTAGCCGAATACAGATTTACAACTTTTGCCACTGACTTCGCATCTGTATTCGACTACGACAACCTCGGATTCGAATACAGAATGCTGATTTTTCACTGCTTTAGCTTATGTATTCGAATACAAGGGAGCTGTAGTCGAATACAGATTCGTGTTTTTCAGAAATTCAAGTTTTTAACATTGTTTTATAAACCTTAAGTGTTGGGGTACCTTGGGAAGGTTTGTGGTGATTAAAAATGGAAATTTGGTGATAGTTTGAAGTGGTAATGATGAAGTTTTTGAGAATTTACTGAAGTTGTAGAAATTTTGATTTTTGTACTGTGACAACCTCTGTATTCGAATACAGGATGTTGATTCTGCCTTGTTTGGCTTCTGTATTCGAATACAATGAAGCTGTATTCGAATACAGATTCGTATTTTTGCCAGAAAACCTCAGTTTTAATCACAGCTTTGAATCTTAACAGTTGGGGAAAAACCTTTGTTAATAAAGAGTGGAACTTTGAGGTAATGCAAAGTGTAATGCTTGCTTGAATGGTTAATCTTTGAATGTGTTTAGATGTTTTGAAAAATGAGGAAAATGCATGAATTTTACTAAGGTTGCATACTGTTTTCAATGAAGTGAAACAATGCATACTCATGCATGGCATAGTCAGGTGGTACCCGCGATGGGCCACAGAGTAATGCGCATCCACGTGCTGATCTGTAGTGATTGCACGAGTGCTGATCTGTAATGATTGCACTAGGTACTAATATGTGATTGTACCTTGGTATATAAGTGTTGGTCAGATAAACGACTGCACTGGTACTGGACTGTAGTGTTTGTACCCTGAAATGTGCAGCCACGTGCTGATCTGTAGTGATTGCACTAGGTACTGATCTGTAGTGATTGTACCTTGGTTTATGTCAAACGTGCTAGTCTGTAGTGACTGCACGAGTGCTGGTCTGTATGCGACTGCACTGGTGCTGATCTGTATGCGATTGCACCCTGGTCATGAGGGCCGTTAAATTGTGCTGGTCTGTAAGCGACTGCACCTTGGTGATTCCAAGAATTTATGATCATGAGCATATACATATTGCATCAGAGTTTTTGACCGGAGGCTCACGTTTTGATTTTATGTTGATGGTGGAAAATTGTTGTGTGAGTAAGTATTTTTTGAAATCTGTAATTTCGGATGAATTGATGTTTGTGCTTACATCATGATTTTCATACTTACTTGGTTGCTGTTTTGTAAAGTACAAATGGCATGTATTTCAAAATTTAGCATCCTTATTTATCATCATGTACTGAATATGTTTGATATTGCTGTTATAACTGCTATGTGGTAATTGTTATTTTCGGTCGGTGACCCTTTACAATTATTGTGGAATTGGGCTTTGCCCTCAGATGAGATTTAGAACCGTACCCCTGATGTTCATACTAACGATAGGGAACGTCGTTAGTTTCCCTTGATCTTTACTTGTGGGCTATGCAAAGAGATGAGCAGCTGGGCGAAGAAAAGACTTGTGAATATTGTAATGCTACTGTAGCTTAGGGTATGATCAGAGTAGACTTATGTATAGGGTTTTGAACTCAATGGTTGTAAATATTCATTTTGGGAATTATTGTAAAACTCTTCCGCACTATGATAAATATTTTGATGTATCTTTATTTTAGTATATTATAAAGATCAAATTTCGATAAATATCTCATTCGATTTAATTGTGATGTTGCTGTTTTAAATTCCTTACTATTTTTGATTACGAAGTCGAATGATATTTAATTTGAATTGATTTCAATTTCCTTGAAACGTTATTCTGAAAACTCTTTGATTTATTTATTCGTTTTAAAAAAAAAAAATACACTCGCGCTGTGTTTTAAATCGGGGTGTTACATTAGTGGTATCAGAGCATTTGGTTAAAGTTTTGGGTTATAGCTCTGTTTTAATTGTTGGTTTTAAGTCGTTATCTGATCATACCTAGGAGCAAGTAGTTAGAGTGTCAAGTCTTGTATAGTTGTGGTGTGCTGAAGTAATGATGTTGTTGAGCTATATTTTGGAATTATTCTAAACGGTGTGAGATTTCTACTTGATGATGGTTTTGTAGTGGGAACAATGCCTCCAAGAAGAGATGACACCGCAAGAGACAATATCAGCCGGAAAGATAGGATGGCTGAAGCAATGATTAATATGGCTGCGTCTGTTGCTGCACAGACGGGTGCGAAGACTCAGCGTGACTTAGAGAAAAGAGAAAGAGAAATTCGTGCTGCGTGCTGCTGAGTCAAGAGGACTAGAGGATTTTCGTCGTCATAATCCTTCAAAATTCAAAGGTGATGAGGGTCCGGAAAGAGCGGACCAATGGATTCAGGAAATGGAGAAAATTTTTGAAATGATTAACTGCCAGGCAGCAGTAAGAGTCAATTATGCTACATATCTGCTGCTAGGGGATGCAGAGTATTGGTGGAGGAGTACAAGGTTGCTGATGGGGGCAGCTCATGAGGAGGTAAACTGGGAGTCGTTTAAGAGGAAGTTTTTGGACAAGTACTTCCCGATGAGTACTAGGACGAAATTGGGTGACGATTTTCTAAAACTGCATCAGGGAAACATGACAGTGGGGGAATATGCAGCCAAATTTGAATCCCTATCAAGGCATTTCAGATTTTTCCGCGAAGAGGTGGATGAACAGTTTATGTGTCATCGTTTTCAAAGTGGGCTGAAATATGAAATTCAAGACTCCGTTTTACCCTTGGGAATTCAACGTTTCCAAGTTCTAGTGGAGAAGTGTAGAGAGGTTGAGGACATGAAAAATAGGAGGGCCAACCGAGGAGGGAACTTTAATTCGGGAGGACCCAGCCGAATGAACTATCCAAACAGCAAAGGAAAGCAAGTGTTTAAGCCATATAACAGACCCCAAAACAGCAGTAGAGGCCAGAATCGGCCAGGAAATCAGAACTTTGGAAGACAACTGGGACAAGGAGTCCGGTGTTATTGCTGTGGGAAGGAAGGGCATATAGCTCCAGCATGTACCACAAGGGATCTTGTATGTTTCAATTGTCAAAAACCGGGACACGTCGCAAGGGATTGTCGGGCTCCGAAGGTGGAACCAGCAGTGAATACAGCTAGGGCCACTCGTCCTATTGCTAGGGGACGCGTCTACCACATGGATGCTGCTGCTGGAAGTCAAACTCCTAATTTAATCCAGCAAGACTGCCAGATTGCAGGTAACACATTAACTGCACTTTTTGATTCGGGAGCAACTCATTCTTTCATTGCTATGGATTGTGTGAGTCGTTTGAAGCTATCTATGTCTACTTTACCTTTTGATTTGATTGTTTCCACACCTGCTCAAACTTTGACCGTAAATTCTGCATGTTTACGTTGTCCTGTAACAATTCAAGATAGGAATTTCTTGGTTAATTTAATTTGTTTACCCCTGCAATCACTCGAGATAATTCTCGGCATGGATTGAATGTCTTATAATTATGTAGTCTTGGATTGTGCCCGCAAATTAGTTCTTTTCCCTGAACCTGGAGTCGTCCGGTATTTGTTTACTAACAAGCTTGGAGTATCACTGAGAGAAGGAACTCAGGAATTTTTATCATTAGCTAACGTGGAGACCAAAATGGATGTGAGCATAGAAGATGTAGTGTTTGTCAAAGAGTATCCGGACGTATTTCCAACAGAAATTCCAGGATTACCCCCAGTAAGAGAAGTGGAGTTCTTCATTGATTTGCACCCAGGAACTGGACCCATTTCAATTGCACCGTATAGAATGTCGCCATTGGAATTAAACGAGCTTAAGGATCAAATTGAAGGTCTGTTGGAGAAAGGATTTATCAGGCCAAGTGTGTCACCGTGGGGAGCTCCGGTGTTGTTAGTTAAGAAAAAGGATGGAAGTTCACGCTTATGTGTGGATTACAGGAAACTTAACAAGGTAACCATTAAAAACCGTTATCCTTTACCACACATAGATGATTTGATGGACCAATTGAGGGGAGCAGCTGTGTTTTCAAAGATCGATTTGAAGTCAAGATATCATCAGATTCGGGTAAGAGAAGGAGATATTCAAAAGACCGCTTTCAGGACTCGTTACGGGTTTTATGAATATCTAGTTATGCCATTTGGAGTTATGAATGCACCAGCGATTTTTATGGATTATATGAATAGGATTTTAAGTCCATTTTTAGATAAATTCGTGGTGGTATTCATTGATGACATTTTGATTTATTCAAAGGATGAAGAAGAACACGGAGATCATTTGCGTCAAGTTCTGGAAATTTTACGAGGGAAGCAATTGTACGCCAATCTGTCGAAGTGTGAGTTCTGGTTGGAGAAAGTGAATTTCTTGGGACATGTAATAACAAAGGAAGGAATTGCAGTAGATCCGGCAAAGATTGAGATGATTCTTGCTTGGAAACAACCTCAGACCATCACTGATATAAGAAGTTTAGTCGGACTGGCAGGATACTACAGGAGATTTATTGAAGGATTTGCTAAGATTGTAGCTCATTTGACACAACTCACCTGGAAGAATCAGCCGTTTGCATGGACAGAGAAGTGTGAAGAGAATTTTCAGTTGCTTAAGGAAAAGTTGACAACCTCACCAGTAGTGGTTCTGCCACAACCAGAGGAACCATATGAGGTTTATTGTGATGCATCTCACCAAGGTCTGGGTTGTGTTTTGATGCAACATCAGAAAGCTGTCGCTTACGCCTCAAGGCAATTGAAAGCTCACGAACGGAACTATCCGACTCATGATCTAGAACTTGCTGCTGTAGTGTTTGCATTAAAGGTCTGGAGACACTGTCTTTATGGATGCACGTTCACGGTGTTCAGCGACCATAAGAGCTTGAAGTATCTGCTCGATCAGAAAGAACTGAACATGCGTTAGAGGAGATGGATGGAGACTCTTAAAGATTTTGATTTCTCATTACAGTACCATCCTGGAAAAGCCAATGTAGTGGCTGATGCATTGAGCAGAAAAAGCGTAACAGTGTCCTCAATGATGATGGCCAGACAACAAGAGTTGTGGGAAGCATTCAGAGATCTACACTTGGATGTAGAGTTTGCATCGGGAATTTTAAAGTGTGGAATGATAACCATTTCAAGTGGATTACTTGAGGAGATTGCAAATCTGCAAGATGACGCAATGATTCAAGAAAAGAGGAACCTAATAGTGCAAGGAAATGCAACTGAATTCAGGGTCGGAACAGATAACATTCTGAGATGCAATGGAAGGATTTGTGTACCGGAAGTTGCAGACATGAGAAGAACGATCTTGGAAGAGGCTCATAAAAGCAAATTGAGTATTCATCCTGGAGCGACCAAGATGTACCAGGACTTAAAACAAAATTATTGGTGGCCAGGAATGAAGAGGGACGTAGCGGAGTACGTATCAGCTTGTTTAACTTGTCAAAAAGCGAAGGTGGAACATCAACGACCCGCTGGAATGTTGCAGCCTTTGGATATACCAGAATGGAAGTGGGATAGCATTTCCATGGATTTTATAACTGGACTGCCCAAGACAAGAAGAAAGAATGATTCGATTTGGATAATCGTGGATCGATTGACCAAATCTGCACATTTCTTGCCGGTAAAGACCATTTATAAGGTAGATAAGCTGACAGAGATCTACATTGCTGAAATTGTGAGATTACACGGAGTTCCATCGAGCATTGTATCGGACCGTGATCCAAAATTCACATCTCACTTTTGGAGAGCGTTGCATGAAGCGTTGGGAACAAAACTGAAATTGAGTTCAGCTTATCATCCACAAACAGATGGACAAACAGAAAGAACAAATCAGTCCTTGGAAGATCTATTAAGGGCATGTGTATTGGATGACAGAGGAAGTTGGGATGATGTACTGCCATTGATTGAGTTCACCTACAATAACAGCTTTCACGCAAGTATTGGAATGGCACCATATGAAGCTTTGTATGGACGCAAGTGTCAAACGCCTCTGTGTTGGTATAAAGAAGGGGAAAGTATGATTGTTGGACCTGAGATGGTGGAACAAACTACGGAAAAAGTCAAGAGGATACAAGAGAAAATGAAGATTTCACAGGATCGTCAGAAGAGTTATGCGGACAAGCGTCGCAGACCTTTGGAATTCCAGCAAGGCGATCATGTATTTCTAAGAGTCACGCCTACAACTGGAGTGGGCAGGGCTATTAAATCAAGAAAATTGACTCCAAAGTTTATTGGACCATATCAGATTTCTGCGCATATTGGACCATTGGCTTATCGGATTGCTTTACCTCCAATGCTGTCCAATATTCATGATGTATTTCACGTGTCGCAGTTAAGGAAATACATTTCAGATCCGTCTCATGTGATCGAACCAGATACAATTCAGTTGAAGGATAATCTGTCATTTGAAGTATTCCCTATAAGAATTGAGGACAGGAAGATTAAACAGTTGAGGAACAAGGAAGTCCCACTAGTCAAAGTGATTTGGAATCCGACTACTGGAGACGCGACTTGGGAACTAGAGAGTAAGATGAGGGAACAACATCCTCATTTGTTTAACGACATGTAGTTTCGAGGACGAAACTAATTTAAGGGGGGTAGTAACGTAAGACCCTTAAATTTTAAAATTAAATTCAGATTTGATTTTAAGGGTATTTGGGAATATTGGTGTAATATTCAATATATGTATATTTTGTGTAAATATATATATATATATTTAATTGTTTTGAAGTTGGAATTAAAATTATAGATGATGGATGAATTAATTTAATTTCGAGTAATTAAATTATCGGGCCGATTAATTAAGATATTTTCTGCTATTTGCGACGAAACGGATTAATTGCTGGAGGATCAGAAGATATTTTAATATAAGAGTTGGTGAGGTGGTGTAGATATTTGTGAAAAAGGAAACAATTCCTCTCTCCTCTGCTGTGTCAGTTGCATTTAAGTGGATACTTAAGTGAGAAGCTTTTCTTCTTTCCTCTATACGACAATTTCTGCTTTATCTTCTTCTTCTTCTAATTTTCTGAGTGTTGGTGAAGAAAAACAGTTTACTCAAAAGTCATCGTTCTGGAAAATCTGAGTGTCGAATCAGAAAGTTTCGAGTACAAAAGTCATTCCTCTTATCGTTACGGAGCTAAAGAACTAATTTTTGTAGCGGCGAACGCGAACGGGAGTATCGTCGGCTTTTGTCGCAGAAGCGTACGAGCTAAGGGAACGTAACTAAGGTAAGGGCACCTTCCAACTTTTTAGATTGCATTTAGGGCTGTAAATGCATGTGTGATGAATGATTATTGGTTTATGTTTGTGAAAAACATGGTGTTATGTTTTGGAAATCATTCTGTGTCTGCTGAATGATGATTCTGGTTCTGATTTTGTTTTGTTAAAAATCAGTGAGGTTATTCTGATTTGAGTGAATCTGTGTTTTGCTGGGTTTTGTTAAAACAATCTGTTGCTGATATTGGATGAAAAATGTTCTGAGTTGAGATTTTAAAGAGTGGTAATTATGATTCTAGTGTTGGGTTGGTTTTTCAAAGGAAAGGTTTTAAAAATGTGTTGAAGTTCCAGGAAATTTCACTGAATTTGAAGGTGTATTCGAATACGGCTTGAGTGTATTCGAATACAGCCTGCAAGGCTTCTGTTTTCTTCAGATTTTCGAACTTGTATTCGACTACGACCCTCTGTAGTCGAATACAGATTTTCCAATTTTGCTTCTGACTTAGATTCTGTATTCGACTACGACCCTCTGTAGCCGAATACAGATTTACAACTTTTGCCACTGACTTTGCATCTGTATTCGACTACGACAACCTCGTATTCGAATACAGAATGCTGATTTTTCACTGCTTTAGCTTCTGTATTCGAATACAAGGGAGCTGTAGTCGAATACAGATTCGTGTTTTTCAGAAATTCAAGTTTTTAACATTGTTTTATAAACCTTAAGTGTTGGGGTACCTTGGGAAGGTTTGTGGTGATTAAAAATGGAAATTTGGTGATAGTTTGAAGTGGTGATGATGAAGTTTTTGAGAATTTACTGAAGTTGTAGAAATTCTGATTTTTGTACTGTGACAGCCTCTGTATTCGAATACAAGGAGTCTGTATTCAAATACAGGATGTTGATTCTGCCTTGTTTGGCTTCTGTATTCGAATACAATGAAGCTGTATTCGAATACAGATTCTTATTTTTGCCTGAAAACCTCAGTTTTAATCACAGCTTTGAATCTTAACAGTGGGGGAAAAACCTTTTTTAATAAAGAGTGGAACTTTGAGGTAATGCAAAGTGTAATGCATGCTTGAATGGTTAATCTTTGAATGTGTTGAGATGTTTTGAAAAATGAGGAAAATGCATGAATTTTACTAAGGTTGCATACTGTTTTAAATGAAGTGAAACAATGTATACTCATGCATGGCATAGTCAGGTGGTACCTGCGATGGGCCACAGAGTAATGCGCATCCACGTGCTGATCTGTAGTGATTGCACGAGTGCTGATCTGTAGTGATTGCACTAGGTACTAATATGTGATTGTACCTTGGTATATAAGTGTTGGTCAGATAAACGACTACACTGGTACTGGACTGTAGTGTATGTACCCTGAAATGCGCAGCCACGTGCTGATCTGTAGTGATTGCACTAGGTACTGATCTGTAGTGATTGTACCTTGGTTTATGTCAAACGTGCTGGTCTGTAGTGACTGCACGAGTGCTGGTCTGTATGCGACTGCACTGGTGCTGATCTGTATGCGATTGCACCCTGGTCATGAGGGCCGTTAAATTGTGCTGGTCTGTAAGCGACTGCACCTTGGTGATTCCAAGAATTTATGATCATGAGCATATACATATTGCATCAGAGTGTTTGACCGGAGGCTCACGTTTTGATTTTATGTTGATGGTGGAAAATTGTTGTGTGAGTAAGTATTTTTTGAAATCTGTATTTTCAGATGAATTGATATTTGTGCTTACATCATGATTTTCATACTTACTTGGTTGCTGTTTTGTAAAGTACAAATGACATGTATTTCAAAATTTAGCATCCTTATTTATCATCATGTACTGAATATGTTTGATATTGCTGTTATAACTGCTATGTGGTAATTGTTATTTTCGGTCGGTGACCCTTTACAATTATTGTGGAATTGGGCTTTGCCCTCAGATGAGATTTAGAACCGTACCCCTGATGTTCATACTAACGATAGGGAACGTCGTTAGTTTCCCTTGATCTTTACTTGTGGGCTATGCAAAGAGATGAGCAGCTGGGCGAAGAAAAGACTTGTGAATATTGTAATGCTACTGTAGCTTAGGGTATGATCAGAGTAGACTTATGTATAGGGTTTTGAACTCAATGGTTGTAAATATTCATTTTGGGAATTATTGTAAAACTCTTCCGCACTATGATAAATATTTTGATGTATCTTTATTTTAGTATATTATAAAGATCAAATTTCGATAAATATCTCATTCGATTTAATTGTGATGTTGCTGTTTTAAATTCCTTACTATTTTTGATTACGAAGTCGAATGATATTTAATTTGAATTGATTTCAATTTCCTTGAAACGTTATTCTGAAAACTCTTTGGTTTATTTATTCGTTTTAAAAAAAAAAATACACTCGCGTTGTGTTTTCAACTCGGGGTGTTACAATAAGTGTTTTCGTTGCGGTGGGCAGGGTCACAAGTTGAATGTTTGTCATGCCAGGAGAACGAGTGCAGTCTTGAATGAGGAGTCTGAGGAAGAGGAAGAAAGCAACGAGTATGACGGTGTTGAGTTCGCTGAAGAAGAAGCTGAAGAAGCGATGAATTTTGTGCTGTAGAGAGTTCTATTGTCTTTAAAGGAAGAAGGGCAAGGAAAGAATCTTTTTAGAACACACTGTTCTATTTAGAATAAGTTGTGTAATCTGTCGTGGATAACGGGAGTACAGAGAACTTGGTCTCCCAGAAGCTGGTGGAATACCTGGAGTTGCCAATAGAACCGCATGCCAAGCCTTATGCTTTGGGCTGGGTGAGTAAGATTTCGCCGATCAAAGTGACGCAGACTTGCAAGGTACCAATTTCCATCGGGAGACATTACAAGGCAGAAGTAGTGTGTGATGTTCTGAATATGGATGTGTGTCATGTCCTACTGGGGCAACCTTGGCAGTATGACAATGATATCACGTATAGAGGCAGAGATAATGTGATGATGTTCACTTGGGGAACGCACAAGATAGCTATGGCCCCTGTATCTGATTTTAATAGATGAACAGGGAAGGAGAAGTCCAGTTTTCTTGTTATGACGCAGGATGAGCTTGATTTGACTGATGCCTTCAAGGAAATTGAGTGGTTTTGCCCAGTGGTGGTCAAGGGTTTGCTGAGTGCTATGAAAAAAGAGCTTGAACCACCAAAAGACGTGCAGGAAATCTTGACGGATTTTGAGGAGTTGATCTCAGATGAGCTACCCAACGACTTGCCTCATATGCGAGATATTCAGCATTAGATTGATTTAATTCCAGGTTCCAGCCTGCCGAACCTACCTCATTACCGCATGAGTCCCAAGGAGAACCAGATATTGCGGGAGCAGATTGAGGATTTACTGAAGAAAAGGCTCATTAGAGAGAGTATGAGCCCATGTGCAGTTCCAGTGATTTTGGTGCCTAAGAAGAACAATCAGTGGCGGATGTGCGTCGACAACAGAGCCATCAACAAGATAACAATCAGGTAAAGGTTTCCCATTCCTCGTTTAGAGGACATGCTTGACGAGTTGTCGGGGTCTAAGTTGTTTTCGAAGATAGATCTACGGAGCGATTATCATCATATCCGAATTAGACCCGAAGATGAATGGAAGACGACTTTCAAGAGCAAGGATGGCCTTTACAAGTGGTTGGTCATGCCTTTCGGGTTATCCAATGCCCCCAGTACTTTCATGAGGCTAATGAATCAGGTTCTTCGTCCTTTTACTGGCTCTTTTGTGGTGGTCTACTTTGATGATTGTAAGACCCTTAATTTTTAAATTAAAATTATGAAATTAATATTAAGTGTATTTTGGGGATATTTGTCAAATATTTAATATATGTATGTTTTGAGTAAATATATAATATAAATATTTATTTTGGAAGATGAATTAAGTTTTTGGATCAATAATAAATTAATTTAATTACGAGTAATTAAATTAACGGACAGTTAATTAAGGGATTATCGGTAATTGCGACGGGACTGGTTAAGTGCTGAGGATCAGACAAGTGTCGGGTGAGGTGGCACCCACACAAGCATATAAATAGGAGTGAGAAGGATGGGTGAAATCAGAACACCATTCCTCCTCCCTCACTGCCCATACTGCATGTAACAGTATCCCTTCCCTTTTATTCTGAAATCTGTTTTACGTTTAAGAAAAAAAGAAGAGAGGGAGTTCCTCAAAAGTGTCATTACTTTGAAATCCAAGCACCAAACCAGAAAACCCTCAGTACAAAAGTTATTCCCCTCATCATTCCGAAGCTAGAGAACCCAGTTTCGTAGCAGCACACGCAAGCAGGAGTTTCGCCGATTTTTGACGCGTAAACGGGAGCGAAAACAGAAACGTGAGAAGTAGCAGAAACGCAACAAGGACTGTAAATGTATGTTTGGTGTGATTATACTTGAGTTTCTGTTTTGAAAAAGAAACTGTTTTGCATGACATTTTGAAAGGTGAAAGAAAGTGCATTCTGTTGAGGTTTTAAAAATCTGAGATATGCTGTTTTGGGTGGTTATTTCAATGCTGTTTTGTTTATGTGGGAAAGTTGAAAAATGCATTGTATGTTATTTTGAAGATGATTAAAAGCATATTCATAAAACTGTTTTGAATATTGTTATAAAATGCGAAAATGCATTCTGTTGGTGTCTTACTGCTATGTGATGGTTGCCGTTTGGCTGAACGTATGAATGTTGTTCTGCTTGTATGAGAAAGCTGGAAATGCTTTGCATGTTATTCTGTTTGTGTGAGAAAGCTGAAATGCTTTGCATGTTGTTCTGTTTGTATGAGAAAGCTGGAAATGCTTTGTATGTGTTTTGAGAAATGATCAGAATGTAAATGGTTAAAAATGTCTTTTGCTGTGGTTGACATACTTTTTGAACGGTTTGAGCAAAACTGTGATGAATGATCTGGTGTTGCTGATGTTTTCAAAAGAAAAGGGATTTTAAATGATGAAAGTGTTTTTCTGGAAAAGTTGTTATTGAAGAAAAATGCTTGAGTTTTGTGGTTCCAAAGAGTGCTGAATCTGTTTTGGGGTTTTGCTGATTTTTCAAAAGAAACAGTTTGAAAATATGTTGAAGTCTCAAGAAATTTTCACTGAATTCGAAGGTGTATTCGAATACAACATGAGTGTATTCGAATACAGCCTGCCGAATTTCTATTTTACTCATGTTTTCAAACTTGTATTCGAATACGGGCCTCTGTATTCGAATACAGAGGAAGGATTTTTGCTTCTGACTTAGCATCTGTATTTGACTACTATCCTGTCGTATTCGAATACAGAAGTGAAATTCTAACACTGTATTCGCATCTGTATTCGACTACGACAGCCTTGTATTCGAATACAGGATTCTAATTTTCACAATTTTTGCATATGTATTCGAATACAAGGGAGCTGTATTCGAATACAAGGGAGCTGTATTCGAATACAGATTCGTGTTTTTCCAGAAACTCAAGTTTTAGCTTATGTATTCGAATACAAGGAAGCTGTATTCGAATACAGATTCGTGTTTTCCAGAAAATCAAGTTTTGAACTCTGTCATGTGAACTTTAAAGTGTTGGGGAAGGTTTGAAACAATTTAAAATGAAGTTTTTGAATAGTTTTGAAGAAAAGATGATGAGTTTAATAAAAACTTCAATGATGGTGGGAAAATGCAGATTATACACTGTTTTTAGCTTCTGTATTCGACTACAGGCATGCTGTATTCGAATACAGAATGTTGAATTTATAGTTTCAGCTTCTGTATTTGAATACAAGGGGGTTGTATTCGAATACAGATTCGTGTTTTTAAAAAATCCAAAGTTTTAAACATTGTTTTATAAACCTTAATAGTTGGTTGGGGATCACTTGGGAAGGTTTGTGATGAATTAAAACGGAATTTTTGTGATAGTTTGAAGTGGTGATGAAGTTTTTGAGACTTTACTGATATAGTGAAAAATACTGATTTTTACACTGTGACAGCCTCTGTATTCGAATACAAGCAGGCTGTATTCGAATACAGAGTGTAATTTTGCATTGTTTTTGGCTTCTGTATTCGAATACAGAGAAGCTGTATTCGAATACAGATTCGTATTTTCTAGAAATCTCAGTTTTAAACACTATTTTATGAATTTTAAGAGTTAGGGGAAAGACTTATGATAATTAAGAATGGGATTTTGAGATAATGTAAAATGTTAATGATTACTTGACTGTTGAATCATGGTTGTGATGATGATATTGATTGTGTTGAGATGTTTTGAAAAATGATGGAAATGTTGAATTTTCCTGATAATGCATACTGTTTCAGTGAAGAGAAAACACTGCATATTCATACATTGCATAGTCAAGTGGTACCTGCGATGGGCCACAGAGTAATGCGTAAACGTGCTCTGTTGAGCGATTGCACGAGTGCTGGTCTGTTGAGCGACTGCACTGTTACTGATCTGTTGAGCGATTGTACCCTGAAATGCGCAAAAACGTGCTGATCGGTTGAGCAATTGCACGAGTGCTGGTCTATTGAGCGAATGCACTGGTACTGATCTGTTGAGCGATTGTACCTGAGTATATGTCGAACGTGCTGGTCTGTTGAGCGACTGCACGAGTGCTGGTCTGTTGAGCGACTGCACTGGTGCTGATCTGTTGAGCGATTGCACCCTGGTCTTGAGGGCCGTTATTGTGCTGGTCTGTTGAGCGACTGCACCTTGGTAATTCCAATAAATTGTATACATGAGCATATACATATTGCATTGGGGGATTGATCGGTGGGTCATGATTTGGTTATATGATGATGTTTGGAAATTGATGTGTGTGAGTACTTTATGAAATCTGAATTTCTGATAAATGAATGTGATTGCTGAAGTGTTGGCTGTACTTACCACATAATTTTCATATTAATAGGTTGCTGTTTTGAAAAAGTATACATATCATGAAATTTCAAATGAGCATCCTTAATTTTCATCATTGTCGTATGTTATACCATGGGTGTATTTGTTCTGTGATATAAATGCTATGTGCTTATTTGTTAATTTCGGTCGGTGACCCTTTACTATTAAATGTGGAATTTGGGCTTTGCCCTCAGATGTCCCCCAAACCCATGCCACCCGTGGGACCAGAGACGACGAAAACGTCGCTCGACTTCATTGATCGTTCCGTGCCTACTGCTTGGGTTTACGTCCCCACCTCAAGCAAGGCTACATACACGGGGAGATTGAAGAGGACCTGTAGGAGTAACGGATGGTGCACTACGTGGAGCACAACTATGCGAGGATTGACTTTCTTGTGCCTTCCCGTTTGGTATTGGAGGCGCACAGAATTTTTGATGATGAGGACGAACCAGCTAGAGGGGTTGGGACGGAGGCCACCGTAGGAGTGGTGACTCATAACTCGGTGATTGGAGGAGATGTACGTGATTCTGAGGAGAAGAACGAGGAGCCGAAGCCAGTAGCAGCTGATATTCCGGGTCCGTCTAGGATATCCGATGATTGTTATGAGATTTCGGCACCGCCGAAGCGACCGAGACTTTGTATTGATCTAATTTCGGAGGAGACTGATCCCTCTCTGTAAGAAGAGGAGGAGGTTACATCGAGGCGAGCGGCGGAGTCGGATGAGACTTGTTTGGGATGCGGAGGAAATCCGTGCTACTGTAGCTTTAGTGCATGATCGGTTAGATTTGATGTATAGGGTTAGAGTTGGAAAATGTAATTTGCTTTATTTTGGAAATTATTGTACTACTTTTCCGCTAAACTATTCCGCACTCTAATATTTTCTTTGGGATTTTATGACAGTGATCTTTTGAAAATGTATTAATGTTTATTATTAATTTCCAGAATTAAGTACTTAGTGATATTACGATGAAGTTATTTAATTACATTCATCGATTAATCTACGACTTACTATTTTATGAAATGAATTAAGTGAAAACTTTATTTTAATTCTTTTTGAATTAAATCTGGAAAATTCTTGTACTTATTTATTTATTGTTTTTTTAAAAAAAAAATACACTTGAGCTGTGTTTTAAACTCGGGGTGTTACAATGATATTCTGATTTATAGCAAAACCAAGGAGGATCATCTAGGGCATTTGAAGCAAGTGCTACAGGTCTTGCAAGAGAACCAGTTATACATCAACTTGAAGAAGTGCACCTTCTGTACCAACAAGCTGTTGTTTCTGGGTTTTGTTGTCGGTGAAGATGGGATTCAGGTGGACGAAGAGAAGGTGAGTGCTATCAGAAACTGACATGCACCTAAGTCTGTGACGGAAGTACACAATTTCGATGGCCTGGCTACTTTCTATAGGAGGTTTGTGCGCGAACTCAACACCATTACTACGCCTATCACCGAGTGTCTGAAGAAAGGAAAGTTCCAGTGGGGTCCTAAACAAGAGCAGAGCTTTGTGATGATCAAGGAGAAGCTTTGCACGACACCAGTTCTCGCTTTACCTGACTTCGACAAGATATTCCAGGTGGAGTGTGACGCCAGTGGAGTAGGGGTAGGGGTTGTACTTTCACAAGAGAAGCGAACAGTGGCTTTCTTTAGTGAAAAACTGAGCGACGCCAGGCAAAAGTGGAGCACTTATGACCAGGAGTTTTATGCAGTCTTTCGAGCTTTGAGGAAATGGGAGCATTATTTGATTCAGAGGGAGTTTATCTTGTTCTCTGACCACTTTGCCCTAAAGTTGCTCCATAGTCAGAAGGTGATAAACAAGATGCATGCTCGCTGGGTGAGTTTTCTGCAGAAATTTCCATTTATCATTCAGCACAAATCAGGCGCCCAGAACAAGGTAGCAAATGCGTTGAGTAGGAGGGCTTTTGTAAGACCCTTAAATTTAAATTAAATTATCGATTGAATATCAAATGTATTTTGGAATATTTGTAAAGGTATTTGATATATGTAAATTTCTATATGTATATAAATATTTTTGAGATTGATTAAAATTATTGAACGAAAGATTATTTAATTTAATTACGAGTAGTTAAATATCAGGCAGTTGATCAAGATTTTATCTGCCAATAGAGTTGCGACGTGAGTATTTAGTTGCTTGAGGGGCAAATTTAATTATAATATATATATATATATATATATATATATATATAGTAAGTGAGGGGTATGCCTATATATACGTATGTATGTGAGAGGCAAAGGAAGAAAAAAAAATCAGAAACAAAGAATCAGTTATGTTCAGTTCTGTTTGTGTTGGTAGTGAGAATGGATACTCAAAACTCAAATTACTTGGAAATCCAAGCCTCGAATAAGAAAGTGTCAAGAAGGAAAGTTATTCCTCTCATCTTTACGGTACTAGAGAACCAACTTTGGTAGCGACGACGCGAGCGAGAGTTTCGCTCATTTTAGTCGCGGTAACATAAACGAACAAGAAAACGTAACGAAGGTAAGGGGCACCTTCCAACTTTTTAGATTGTATGTAGGGACTTTAAATGCATGTTTGATGGATGATTGTTATGTGTTATATGTGTTAAGAACATGTTGTTGTGTTGATACTGAAAATTTCCTTTGCATGTGGTTTGTGGATGATCATAATGCATGTACTGAGATATGGCTGTACTGTTTTGTGGCTGTTGTTGAGGGTAATGTTCTTGCTGTTGTTGTGACTTGTTGTTGAGTGGATGATGCTTTTGTTGTTTTGTTGCGGTGAAAGAAATCATTTCTGTTGTGTTGTTGACATTCTGGGTTTTGTGGTTCAAGAAATGGTGTTTGTGTTATGGTGGATGTGTTGGTTTTCAAAGAAAAGAGTTTTGACACTGAAGTGAATTTTCTGGAAAGTCCCACTATTTTCGAAGATGTATTTGGATACGGCACTGGCGTATTCAAATACACTTATGTAAAAATTCAGTTTTTATTCAAATTTTGAACCTCGTATTCGAATACGACACTTCGTATTCGAATACAAATACGTGATTCTTGCTTCTGACTTAGCATCTGTATTCAGCTACGACCCTGTCGTATTCGAATACAGAATTGTAGTTTTTGCCAGTGACTTCGCATCTGTATTCGGCTACGACAACCTCATATTCGAATACAGAAGTGCTGATTTTGCCACTGTTTTAGCATCTGTATTCAACTACAAGGAAGCTGTATTCGAATATGAAGGTGCAAACACAAGAAGGGGAGTTGAATTGTGTTTGTAATACTTGAATTCTTTTTCTGTTTTTAATGATTATTTAAAATATGATATATACGCAAGCTGAATTAGCAGCGGATAAAGTAAAATAATCAACACAAATATTTATCCTGGTTCACCATTAACTAGACTACATCCAGTCCCTTCACCTCGAAGGATTTTTCCACTAATTCAAAACCTCTGAATTAAAACAGCACTACTGTTGTTTGAACCAAGTTGGTTTTAAGTACTTAGGATTTTAATGTTTACAAAAGCACTCCATGTAACCTTTTTTGTACCTTGAATTATTACATTAAATGCCACCAGAAGATAAAGGTTCCAGAGTTAGAAGATGAAGACACCAGATAATGCATCCAGGGGTGAAGGTGCAAACACGAGAAGGGGGGTTGAATTGTGTTTGACTTAACTCAATACTTTTCCTGTTTTAATACTTTCAAAACAAAACTTGATGTATAATTAAAACAGAGTTAGCAGCGGATAAAAATAAAAGTAAAACTCACAGATTTTATACTGGTTCACCGTTAACGAGGCTACGTCCAGTCCATTCGCCTTGAAGGATTTCACTAATTCAAACCTTGAATTACAACTGTGCTAGTGACTCTCCGAGTCAGTCTTCTCAAATAGTCTAACAATCCTAGACTTCTTTGAGGAAAAACAGCTCATGTCTTCAGCCAATCTGACACCCCAGATTGTAGAAGAATTCACAACACTATGAATCTAATTGCTAAGTACCTTGCTACCTCCTACTGACTCCCTCAGTTTGTAGACTCTACTTCAACAACTTAGATTTTACACAGTGGAAAGAAAATAACATGAGTACTTGCTTCTTGAAAGCTGAAACTCACAATTGACTTATATGAAAACTTGGAAGCGTTTGCTTTGGAAGTGTATGACTCTTTTTTTGATTTTCGATAATTTATTCTTCAGCATTAAGTCTATATTTATAGTTGAACTTTAGAACTTCACTGATGCTTTACTTCTGTAGTATATTTCGATTAATCTGTTTTGAAAATATTCTGGAGTAGTTTGCTCAGATTCTATTTTGAGCCTTTTTCTCCAATTCTGTTTTGAGCATTTAATTCAGATTCTTTAATCCTCATGATCAAATCTGCATCCTTGGATCTTCATGCGATATTTCACAACTGGACCAGCAGAATTGATATGCTGTGATCCTCTGATTTCGGCCATTCCTGGACACGCACCTGATATGCTAAAATCCTCTGAATTCGACTTTTAATGGTCTGCACAGTCTGTCCCTCTGATTTCGGCCACCACTGAGCCATGGTCTGATTTTCTGATCTGGACCATCACTGGACCAAATAATTATTTCTGAACCATTGATCTGGAAGTTTTTACTCTGATCTGGACAGATTCTAGACTTTGGTCTGGAACAAACTGAAATTAAGTTGAACAAAAATTATTTCAGTCTGGACATTTTACCTTTAATTTTGGACCAGGTTTGGATTGATTCTGGAACTCATTTCTTTTGGTCTGGACTTAGTTCCATGCCCTGAATCATGCTATCTTTTGATCTGGGCCAAATATGGATTGATCCTCTTGTTCTAGACTCATAAACATACCTTCTGGTCAAGTCTGGAACAAGTCTGGACTGTATAATTTTTTCACTGCCAGGCCATCTTCTGGTCAGAATAACCTATGGAATAAAATTGATATTTGACTACTGTTTGGCTGGAACAACTCTCCTTCAGGCAGGCTTTCCAATGGTATGATCCATGTTTCATTATGATTTTTCTTCCTTCTGTTCTGGGCCACCAAACATATCATCTGGTGATGTTTTGACATCGTGGAACATCTTCTGGAAATTCCAGAATTCATTTTCCTTTGATCTCTGCTTCTGTTTCCTTCAGTTTCTGGGGCATTTAACTTAATAATTCAAAGTACAAAATAAGTTTACATTGAGTACATTTGTAAGCATCAAAATCCTAAGTACTTAGAACCAACTTGGTTCCAACAATCTCCCCCTTTTTGATGATGACAAAACCTTAACTTATTTTGTTAACTTATGACTCAAAAACTTTGAATTACTCCCCCTCAGACCAATCTCTCCCCCTAAGTCTGATACTCTCCTTTTCAACTCCTTCTTTGTTCTCTCTTTCTTTTCTTATCTTCTCCTCTCCGTTTCAACTCCTTCTCTTTTCACTCTTTCTTTTTCTCTTTCCCTAATTCCTCTCCTTTTCAACTCCTTCTATTTTCACTCTTTCTTTTTCTTTCTTTGTTTTTCTCTCTCCCTATTTCCTCTCCTTTTCAACTCCTTCTGTTTTCTCTCTTTCTTTTTCTCTCCTTCTTTCTTTTGTATCTCTCATTTTCTATTTATTTCTCCTTTCTTTCTTTCTCTCTCTCTCTCTCTCTCTCTCTTTCTCCCCCTTTTTGTCATCAGCCAAAAAGTGGTCCTACTATTTTTGTATTTTATGTTTTTCTCTTTATAAATTACAGAAAGTAAAAATTGAATGAAATTAAAATTGCAAGAAATTTTAAAAACTCCTAAGATGACTACTTGAGCTAGTCAGATATGGAGGTCATGCTGAGATGCTTCTTAATGAACTCGAACCTATCTTCTGGTAATGCCTTGGTGAAGATATCAGCCCATTGATGATCAGTGTCCACAAACTGGATGCTCAAAGTCCCTTTTTGAACATGGTTCCTAATGAAATGGTGTTTTATTTCAATGTGTTTGGCTCTAGAGTGTAAGATAGGGTTCTTGGTTAGGTTTATTGCTGAAGTGTTATCACAGAACAAAGGGATATTGTTTTCAAAGATGTTGTAATCTTCAAGTTGGTGTTTCATCCAGAGTAACTGTGAACTGCATCCTGCTGCTGATATATACTCAGCTTCTGCTGTTGACATGGTAATGGTGCTTTGTCTTTTGCTTGACCAAGAGATCAAATTTTCACCTAAAAATGTGCAGTTGCCACTGGTACTTTTCCTTTCCAACTTGTCTCCAGCAAAGTCAGAATCACAAAAACCTTTTAGTTTGTAGGTGAGTGTTTTCTTGTATACCAAGGTAAGGTTGGTGGTTCCTTTAAGGTATCTCAGAATTCGTTTGACAGCCTTTAAATGTGATTCCCTAGGGTCAGCTTGAAATTTGGCACAGACACAAACACTAAACATAATGTCAGGTCTAGAAGCAGTTAAATATAGAAGGGATCCAATCATACCTCGCTATGTTTTCTGGTCTACCTTTTGACTGGTTTCATCATTATCAAGTGAGCAGGTTGGGTGCATGGGGGTGTATTTAGATTTGTGAATGAGTATACCTGATTTACCTTGATGAATCTGAATTCCTAGGAAGAACTTAAGTTTTCCCATCATGCTCATTTGGAACTCTTTCCTTCTGTTGACTGTATCCTTGAGCTACAACTTCACCCTTTTCATTGAATTTGTTTCTGAATACCTACTTGGTTCCAATAATGCTTCTGTTTGGTCTGGATACCAGATCCCAAACATCATTACTTTGAATTTCATTCAGCTCTTCTTGCATTGCAAGTATCCAACATTCCTCTGCCAAAACTTCATCAACAATGCTTGGTTCGCATCAGCTTCTGGTTCTGTAACAGCTTCTGATTCTGATGAATCAGCTTTTGGTTCTGGTGAATTTGTAACTGCTTTAGATTCTGGTAAATATCCAGATTTCTCTTCTGACTTATCTTGGCTGTTTCTGACTTGATCAGATTTATCTTTTGAAGATTTGTCATGTGTTGCTGACTTGCTTTTATCCTTTACCTTTCTAGGTACTTCTGTTTCTTGTGCTTCTGCTCCCTGCATTATTTTTATCTTGCTTTGATTTGTTAAAATCAAGCTTCTTGTTATCACAGTAAATATTAAATAATAATAGTATTTACAACAAGATGTAGCCTCAGGTTTACTCTGAAAATCCTCTTGCTTCTGATTTTCAGATTCCTAATCTATATGTTCTGAGATTACATGGTTTGGATGAGGGAATTTGAATTCCCTTCCAGGTTTGTAGTCTTGATGAATCTCACTGGAGAGTTTGAAGAACTCTCTTGATTCTGATTCTTTAATTTCTGTTTTGGCTTATACACCATATTCCTCTGGTGATTCTGGAACTTATGGTGATTCTGATAATCATACTTATTTTAATAATTAAAGTAGTTCTGATGATCATACCTCAACCTTTGATATTGATACCTGTTCAGGTTCTGGTTTTGGTACTGATTCTGATTCTGGTTCCAGTGTTGATTATGGTTCCAGTTTCTGTGCCTCCAGTTCTGGTTCTGGTTCCAGTGTTGGTTCTGGTTCCAGTTCCTGTACCTCTGATACTGGTTCCAGTTCCTGTTCTGATTCGTGTTATATCTTTGATATTTCCTGTTCCTCCTATGATTCTGGTTCTGATTGTGTTGACCAGTCTTTCTTCCATCAGACTCAGATTGTCTTTGTCTTGTTGTAGCAGGAACATAGACCTTCTTCTGCTTGTGCATTGCTAACATCCATTGTCCAGGCACCATTGTTGGTGTCTTCTTCTGATTGCTCAGAACATCTGCAACATAGACAATTTTATCTTTTGGTACCCAAAACTGATTGGGTCCAGGTTTGTGAGTCTTAACAGCTCTCTGATCTTGTTCAGATTTTACCATTGGACAAGATAATTCAGAGTGACCTTTCTTAGCACAGACAATACATAAAACATCAGAATAAACAACTTTATTTTCAGTACTTGTTTCTGCAAAACCAAGACCTCTTTTTCCAGAGTTGCTGTTTCCATAAATCATAGATGCATACTTACTTCTTTCCATTCCATTTGAAATGAAGTTTTGAAAAAATTGCTCATGCATATCAGATTTACAAACAGTCTCAGAATTGGAACAATTATTATTTTTCAGATTTTGGTTTTCAGACTTGAGTCTTGCAACTTCAGTTTTAAGATCTTTGATTTCAGTTGCATACTCAGAAATTGGAATCTTTAAAACTTGGTCTTCTTTGGTAAGATTTTTCTTATCTTCCCTAAGAGATTTCAGTTTTAAAGACATCTTATTATTTGCATTTAACAAGTGCTTTAAAGTATCAATTAATTCAGATTTAGAAAGATCAGAAAATACCTCACTGTCTTCATCTTCTGATTCTGTTTCAGAGCAGTATTCAGAACCTGAATTTGTATGAGCCATCAGAGACAGAATTGTTTCCTATGATGTGCTTCCAGACTTGCCTGAGTGATTGCTTCTATCACTCTTCGTTCTGCCTGTTTTCCCTCTGGAATTCATGCTTTTATGAAGACCAGAAGCAAACCTGATGTGAGCCATCTTTGCTGTTTCTGCCTCTTCTTCATCAGAAGATTCTTCCTCTGATTCTGATACATCCCAGGCAGCCATCAAACCTTTCTTTCTGTATTTGGAACTTTTCTTATGCTGTTTGCCTTTTTCCAGATTAGGACATTCTGACTTGATATGTCCAGGTTTATTGCACCCATAACAAACAATATTCTTCTTGTCAGATTCTTCCTTATCCTTGCTGTTATGTTTCTTTCTGAAGTTTCTTTTCTTCCTGTTTTCCCAGATCTTAACCATCTTTTTGGTTAAGTATGCCATATCATCACAGTCACTCTCACTATCCTCTGATTCTGATTCTGCCTTTGCAGCTTTCTTCTGTTTCGATTTCAGAGCCAGATTCTTCTTCTTCTTAGGTTCATCTTCTTCCAGTTCTATTTCATGAGACCTGAGTGAGCTGATCAGATCTTCTAGCCTCAAGGTACTCAGATCCTTAGCTTCCTGAATTGCAGTAACCTTTGGTCTCCACCTTTTTGGTAGACTTCTCAGAATTTTCATAACATGATCTGCAATGGTATAGCTTTTGCTTAATACTTTCAAACCTGATACCAGAGTCTGGAATCTGCTGAACATTGCTTCAATGTCTTCATCCTCTTCCATCTTGAACAGCTCATACTTTCTGACCAATATGTTAGCCTTTGTTTGTTGAACCTGCTTGGTTCCTTCATAGGTCAGAACCAGACTATCGAATATACTCTTTGCTGTTTCTTTATTTGTGCATCTATCAAATTCCTTGAATGTGATTGCACTGATCATGATGTTTCTGGACTTGTGATGAAGTTTGTGTGATTTTCTCTAATCTGGTGTGATATCATCCATGTCTAATTCTGTAGTTGGATCTTCTGGATCTGTTGGTGCAGTGTATCCTCTGACTATCGTCTTCCATAGTTCAGGATCTTGAGATATGACAAAACTTCTCATTCTGTCCTTCCAATACTCAAACCTTTCTCCATCAAACAGTAGTGGTCTGCTGATGTTGTTTCCCAATTCTTCTGACATATTGAACCCCTTGGACCTTTCCTCAAACACTGTTAAGTGCTCAGCCTTGAGACCGAGCTTTGATACCAATTGAAGGTGCAAACACGAGAAGGGGGGGTTGAATTGTGTTTGACTTAACTCAATACTTTTCCTGTTTTAATACTTTCAAAACAAAACTTGATGTATAATTAAAACATAGTTAGCAGCGGATAAAAATAAAAATAAAACTCACAGATTTTATACTGGTTCACCGTTAACGAGGCTACGTCCAGTCCCTTCGCCTTGAAGGATTTCACTAATTCAAACCTTGAATTACAACTGTGCTGCTGACCCTCCGAGCCAGTCTTCTCAAATAGTCTAACAATCCTAGACTTGATCCAGACTTAATCAGAGGATAAATTAATGGGTTCAGAACAAGAGATTTAATCCAGATTTGACTCAAACCAGAAGATAGCATGGTTCAGGGTATGAAACTAAGTCCAGACCAGAAGAAATGATATCCAGATTTGATCCAGACTTGATCCAAATTAGAAGGTAAAATGTCCAAACTGAAATATTATTTGTCCAGATTTAATTTCAGTTCAATCCAGACCCAGTTCAGAATTGGTCCAGATCAGACGGAAAAGGTTCAGATCAATGGTCAAGATTTGAGTATATGGCCCAGTGTTGGCCGATATCAGAAGATCAGACCATGGCCCAGTGTTAGCCGAAATCAGAAGGTCAGCATGTGTGGTCCAGCATTGGCCGAGATCAGAGGATCACAGCAGATCAGTTTGCAAGTCCAGGTTGGCCGAGATCAGAGGATCAGAAAGTGTGGTCTAGGGCTGGCTGAAATCAGAGGATCACAGCAGATCACTTAGTATGGTCCAGATGTGGACTAGGGGAGAAGATCAAACGGTCCAGATTTAATCATGAGGATTAACGGTGGAGATTTAATTAAATTTGATCAAAGTATTAAAAGGATTTGTTACAAAAATAAAGTGAAGTCGTATGGGAGTTCAGAAGCTATTGGCGGGAAGAAAGATTTGTTCCAGAATTAATTAAAGACAAGATTGGCCCAAGTTATTTATGAAAACAAATCTGGAGATAAAAAGATATGTTTTTTATTTATATGAAACCCGATTGGTCAGAGTATCATTGCAAGAGAATCCAGCAAGAGACAACTCGAAATTTAGCTTGGAAGAGACCCTAATCAACATCCATAAAAGGAAGCTCAAGGCAGAATACTTTGTATCGAAAATCAAAAAAGAGTCATACACTTCCAAAAGCAAACACTCAAGTTTTCAGTGAGGTTAATTGTGAGTTCCAGCTTTCCAGAAGCAAGCACTCGTGTTATTTTCTTTCCCTTGTGTTAGATCTAAGTTATTGAAGTAGAGTCTACAATATGAGGGAGTCAGAAGGGGTAGCAGATTACTTGGCAATTAGATTCAAGGTGTTGTAATTCCTTCTACAATCTGGGGTTGTCAGATTGGTAGGAGAAGACTTGACTTAGGAAGTCAAGGTGCTGTATTCCTCAAGAGTGTAGGATTGTTAGACTGTTTGAGAAGACTGACTTGGATGGTCAGTGGATATGGTTTAATTCAAGGTTTGAATTAGTGAAATCCTTCAAGGTGAAGGAACTGGACCAGTATAAAATTTTGTTTTTATTTTTACTTTATATCCGCTGCTAACTCTGTTTTATTCATACATCAAGTTTTGTTTTAAAACTGCAAAAACAGAAAAAGTATTCAAGTTAGTCAAACACAATTCAACCCCCTTCTCGTGTTTGCACCTTCAATTGGCATCAGAGCTCGGTCTCAAGGCTGAGCACTTAACAGTGTTTGAGGAAAGGTCCAAGGGGTCAACAACATGGCAGAATCCAAAGATGATTTGGGAGGAAACATCAACAGACCACCACTATTTGATGGAGACAGGTTTGAGTATTGGAAGGACAGAATGAGAAGTTTCTTCATATCTCAAGATCCTGAATTATGGGAGATGGTAGTCAAAGGATACACTGCACCTAGTGTTCCAGGAGATCCAACTAAGGAACTGGACATGGAAGATATGAAACCAGACTAGAGCAAACTATTCAAACTGCATCACAAGTCCAGAAACATCATGATCAGTGCCATCACATTCTAGGAATTTGATAGATGCACAGATAACGAAACAACAAAGAGCATATTCGACAGTCTGGTTCTGACCTATGAAGGAAGTCAGCAGGTTCAAGAAGCAAGGGCTAACATACTGGTCAAACAGTATGAGATGTTCAAGATGGAAGATGATGAAGACATTGATGGAATGTTCTGTAGATTCCAGACTCTGATATCTGGACTGAAGGTCTTGAAGAAAAGCTACACAACAACAAATCATGTCAAGAAGATTCTAAGAAGCTTACCAACCAAGTGGATACCAATGGTTACTACAGTTCAGCAAGCCAAAGATCTGAATAACTTAAAATTTGAAGATCTGATCAGCTCACTCAGGTCTACTGAAATAGAACTAGATGCAGATGAACCAAAGAAGAAGACAAATCTGGCTCTGAAGTCGAAACAGAAGAAAGCTACAAGGGCAACATCAGAATCAGAGGATAACAATAGTGACTGTGATGATATGGCTTAGTTAACCAAACAAATGGTTAAGATTTGGGAAAACAGGAAGAGGAGAAGTTTAAAGAAGAAACATAACAACAAAGGAAAGGAAGAATATGACAAGAAGAGTATCGTTTGTAATGGATATAATGAACCTGGACATATCAAGTCAGAATGTCCAAATCTGGAAAAAGGCAAACAACACAAGAAGAGTTCCAAATTCAGAAAGAAGGGTCTGATGGCAGCCTGGGATGCATCAGAATCAGAGGAAGAAACGTTTGATGAAGAAGAGGCAGAAACAGCAAAGATGGCACATATCAGGTCTGCCTCTAGACTTCATTGAGGCACGATTTCAGGAAGGAAAGCAGGCAGAAGGAAGAATGATCGAAGCAGTCATTCAAGCAAGTCTGGAAGCACATCAGAGGGAGCAATTCTGGCTTTGATGACTCATACCAACTCAAGCTCTAGATACGGCTCGGGCTCTGGAACAGAATCAGAAGATGAAGACAGTGAGGTATTTTCTGATCTCACTAGATCTGAATTAATTGAGGCTTTAAAAGACTTTTTAAATGCAAACAATAAGATGTCTTTAAAACTGAAAACTCTTTGGGAAGATAAGAAAAATCTAACCAAAGAAGTCCAAGTTTTAAAGAATCAAAATTCTGAGTATGCAATTGAAAACAAGGATTTTAAAACTGAAGTTGCAAGACTCAAATATGAAAACCAAACTCTCAAAAGTGATATTTGTTCCACTTCCAAAACTATTTGTGAATCTGATATGCATGAGCAATTTTTTCAACACTTTATTTCTATTGGAATGGAAAGAAGTAAATATGCATCTATGATTTATGGAAATAGTAACACTGGAAAGAGAGGTCTTGGTTTTACAGAAACGATTGCTGAAAGTAAAGTTGTTCATTTTGATGTTTTATGCATTGTTTGTGCTAAGAAAGGTCACTCTGAACTATCTTGTCCAATGGTAAAATTTGAACAAGATCAGAGAGCTATTAAAACTAACAAACCTAGACCCAATCAGTTCTGGGTACGAAAAGATCAAATTGTCTATGTTGCAGATATTCTGAGCAACCTGAAGGAGACACCAAAAATGGTGCCTGGACAATGGATGTTGGCAATGCACAAGCAGAAGAAGGTTTACGTTCCAACATCTACCAAACAGAAGCCAATTGACTTTCGTAGAAGAAGAACTGGTCAACACAATACTTATTAGAACCAGAACCAGAATCATAGGAGGAACAGGAAATATCAAAGATATCACACGAATCAAAACAGGAACTGGAACCAGTATCAGAGGTACAAGAACTGGAACCAGTATCAGAGGTACAAGAACTGGAACCATAACCAACGCTGGAACCAGAACCAGAACTGGAACTAGTATCAAAGACACATGAACTGGAACCAGAATTAGAATCAGTACTGGAACCTGAACCAGAACCAGAACCCGAATCAGAACTACCAGAATCACCAGAACCAACATAATTACCAGAATCAGTATAATCACCAGAATCACCATAAGTTCCAGAATCACCAGAGGAACATGGTGTATTAGCCATAGCAGAAAGAGAGGAGTCAGAATCAGGAGAGTTCTTCAAACACTCCAGTGAGATTCATCAAGACTACAAACCTGGAAGGGAATTCAAATCCCCTCATCCAAACCATGTAATCACAGAACATACAGATTCAGAGTCTGAATATCAGAAGCAAGAGGATTTTCAGAGTAAAACTGAAACTGTTGACATAGAGGTTACATCTTGTTGTAAATACTATTATTGTTTGATATTTATGTTTACTGTGATAACAAGAAGCTTGATCTTAAAAATCAAAGCTAGATAAGTATTCTGCAAGTTTTCAAACTATCAGAGGAACCAGGTTATTCACACGAATTGAACACTTCAGCAGAAACAACATTCCAGTGGTTTCAAAAACAAGCAGAAACCAGCAGAAGTAGAATTAATGGTTTGGCTGTATTGAGTTCATTTTTAAATTATTTGATTTATTTTATATTATATGACAAACTGCTTGATCTTGACAAATCAAAGCAAGATAAAGGTAGTGCACGTTCACCAGAACCAAAGGGAGCAGAAGCAGAAGCAGAAGCAGAAGAAACAGAAGTACCTAGAAAAGTAGAGGATTCAAGCAAGTCAGCAACAGATGACAAATCTGTAAGAACAGAGTTGCACCTAAGAGGGGGGTGAATTAGGTGTTGGACAATTTTTCTGTTTTTAGAGTTTTGGAGATTGTTTAAGTGACTGTTTTAAGTTTGTTTAAACTTGCTGTGTTAGTAAATGAAAGCAGTAAATGACAGAAGGTAAAAACACACAAAAATTTATCTTGGTTCCCCTTACAACCAAGGGTACATCCAGTCCTTTTGCACACCACAAGAGATTTTCTAGTTTCTGTTAGAATAAGTACAAGTCTAACCCTAAGACTTCAATTACAAATTCCTAACAATCTTCCTAAGATAGTACACCACTATCTTAGTTTACAACACTTGAAGAAAATACACCACTTTCTTCAAACAATAACTTTAATGATTTTTACAACAATGTTCTTAATTAAGAACAACAGGATATAACAGATTGTGCAAGGATACCAATCCAAAATACTTTCAAGTACAATAGAGAACCTTTCTCAATGATATGAAAATATAGAGCATGTACTTGAAGTATGAAAATATAACTTTGAAAAGATCACAAAATATTTCAGAAAGTTGTTCAAAGTTCGTGGTAGGATTGATTAAGTTTAAAACTGAAGTTTTGAAGTATTTATATTCCAAGGTAACACTTCAGATCAATGGCAATGATTCCCAAACGTTTTGATGAACTTGTGCAATGTTTCAAAACTGAAAAGTTGCATTGGTTCGAAGTTGTATTCGAATACAGTCTAGGTGTATTTACCAGAACCAGAATCAGAAGAGAAATCTGGATATTTACCAGAATCAGAAGCTGTTACAGATTTACCAGAACCAGAAGCTGATTTATCAAAATTAGAAGCTATTACAGATTTACCAGAACCAGAAGTTGATTTATCAAAATCAGAAGCTGTTGCAGGCAAAAGAACTTGAAAAAGTAGAAGCTTCAAGCAAGAATACGACAAATCTTCAAATCTAAAGTAGAGGAAGATTGGATACTTGCAATGCAAGAAGAGCTGAATGAATTCCAAAGAAATGATGTTTGGGATCTGGTATCTAGACCAAACAAAAACATTATTGGAACCAAGTGGATGTTCAGGAATAAACTCAATGAAAAAGGTGAAGTGGTAAGGAACAAAGCCAGATTAGTAGCTCAAGGATACAGTCAACAGGAAGGTATTGATTACACTGAGACATTTGCTCCAGTGGCCAGGTTAGAAGCAATTAGAATTCTTTTATCATTTGCTGCTAATCATGATATAATTATGTATCAAATGGATGTTCACAGTGCATTCTTAAATGGCTATATAAGTGAGGAAGTCTATGTCAAACAACCCCTTGGATTTGAAAATTCTGATTTTCCAGACCATGTTTTTAAACTTAAGAAATCTTTATATGGTCTAAAACAAGCACGAAGGGCATGGTATTACAGACTTAGTACCTTTCTGCTTAAGAATGAATTTGATAGAGGTCAGATTGATAATACTTTATTTAGGAAATCTATTAAAAATGATATTTTGATTATTCAAGTTTATGTTGATGATATCATACTTGGATCCACTAATGGCACTTTGTGCAAAGAGTTTTCTGACCTAATGCAGAAAGAGTTCCAAATGAGCATGATGGGAGAACTTAAGTTCTTCTTGGGAATTCAGATTCATCAAGGTAAATCAGGTATACTCATTCACCAAATCTAAATACACTAAAGAACTTCTTAAAAAGTTCAAAATGAGTGAATGGAAGCCTATGGCCACCCCCATGCACCCAACCTGCTCACTTGAGAAAGATGAAACCAGCCAAAAGGTAGACCAGAAAACATATAGAGGTATGATTGGATCCCTTCTTTATTTAACTGCTTCTAGACCTGACATTTTGTTTAGTGTTTGTGTCTGTGCTCGTTTTCAAGCTGACCCTAGGGAATCCCATTTAAGTGCTGTCAAACGAATATTGAGATACCTTAAAGGAACCACCAACCTTACCCTGTTATACAAGAAAACCCCCACCTACAAACTCAGAGGTTTTTATGATTCCGACTATGCTGGAGACAAGCTGGAAAGGAAAAGTACAAGTGGCAACTGCACTTTCTTAGGTGATAATTTGATCTCTTGGTCAAGCAAAAGACAAAGCACCATTGCTATGTCAACAGCCGAAGCTGAGCATATATCAGCAGCAGGATGCAGCTCACAGTTAATCTGGATGAAACACCAACTTGAAGATTACAACATCTTTGAAACCAATATCCCTTTGTTCTGTGATAACACTTCAGCCATAAACCTAACCAAGAACCCGATCTTACACTCTAGAGCCAAACACATTGAAATAAAACACCATTTCATTAGGGACCATGTTCAAAAATGGACTTTAAGCATCCAGTTTGTGGACACTGATCATCAATGGGATGACATCTTCACCAAAGCATTACCTGAAGACAGGTTCGAGTTCATCAAGAAGCATCTCAACATTGTCTCCATATCTGACTAGCTCAAGTAGTCTTCTTAGGAGTTTTTTTTTAATTTTCTTGTAATTTTAATTTTTTGTCTTTTATTTTTTGTTTTTAATTTCTGTACTTTGTAAAGAAAAAAAAAGTAGGACCTCTTTTTGGCTGATGATAAAAAGGGGGAGAGAGAGAAAAAGGAGAAATAAGTAGAAAAGGAGAGATAAAAAGAAAGGAGGAGTGAAAAAGAAAGAGATGAAAAGAGAAGGAGTTGAAAAGGAGAGGAAACAGGGAGAGAGAAAAGAGAAGGAGAAGAAACAAGGAGAGAGAAAAATAAATCAGAAAGAGATGAAAAGAGAAGAAGTTGAAAAAGAGAGGAAAAGAGAAGAAAAGAAAGAGTGATTTAAGAAGGAGTTGAAAAGGAGAAGAAAAAGTCAGTATCAGACTTAGGGGGAGAGATTGGTCTGAGGGGGAGTATTTCAAGTACTTCGAGTCATAAGCTAGCAAAATAAGTTAAGGTTTTGTCATCATCAAAAAGGGGGAGATTGTTGGAACCATGTTGGTTCTAAGTACTTAGGATTTTGATGTTTACAAAAGCACTCCATGTAACCTTATTTTGTACCTTGAATTATTACATTAAATGCCATCAGAAGATAAAGGTTCCAAAGTTAGAAGATGAAGACACCAGATAATGCATCCAGGGGATGCATCCTGAAATTACCAGAAGATATCTTTGCTGGCCCATATCAGAAGGAAGAAAAGTCAGAAGGAGACTTGGACCAGACCAGAAGGAAGCCTGCCATAGGGAGACTTGATCCAGATCAGAAGGAATCATAAGTCAAACTTATTCCTGAAGTTATTGTGACCAGAAGATGGCCTGACAGTGAAATGATAAAACAATCCAGACTTAATCAGAGGATAAATTAATAGGTCCAGAACAAGAGATTCAATCCAGATTTGACCCATACCAGAAGATAGCATGGTTCTGACCAGAAGAAATCTGTCCAAGCAAGTCTCCCTATGGCAAAGTCCAGATTGAATCATAATTAAATGATAATTAAATCATAATTAGAAAAATCATAATTAAATCATCCCTTGTCAGAAAATTCTAATTTGTTGTGGGAAGTCTTCCCTAATTATTTGCAGCGTCCCTGTAAATTTTCATGAAAAAATTCCAAGTCTAGGTACCCTAACTCGAAAATTGGCCCCTTATATAATTTTTTAAAAATTCACATTTTGTCAAAAAATTCCAAATTTTTTTCTGGATAATATTACTGTGTTAATAAGCAATCCTGCAAAATTTCATAAAAAAATTCGAAGTTTTGGTCCCTCAAAAGCGGTTTTCCTCCTTTTGCGAAAAAAGGGCTCTCTTTCTACAAAACTGGAAAAAGCATATCAAACCATGACTAAGGTAGGAAAAGCCTGACTTGGCCACCATTCGACCATGACTCGGATAGATTTTGCCAGCTCTTGCTGGGCGTGACTTGCTTGGACTGAACTTTGCCCTAGTCAAATCTGAACTTTGCCATAGGGAGACTTGATCCAGATCATAAGGAATCATAAGTCAGACTTATTCCTGAAGTTATTGTGACCAGAAGATGGCCTGACAGTGAAATGATAAAACAATCCAGACTTAATCAGAGGATAAATTAATGGGTCCAGAACAAGAGATTCAATCCAGATTTGACCCATACTAGAAGATAGCATAGTTCAGACCAGAAGAAACTAAGTCTAGACCAGAAGAAATGATGTCCAGATTTGATCCAGACTTGATCCAAATCAGAAGGTAAAATGTCCAGACTGAAATATTATTTGTCCAGATTTAATTTCAGTTCAATCCAGACCCAGTTCAGAATTGGTCCAGATCAGAGGGAAAAGGTTCAGATCAATGGTCAAGATTTGAGTATATGGCCCATTGTTGGCCGATATCAGAAGATCATACCATGGCCTAGTGTTGGCCAAAATCAGAAGGTCAACATGTGTGGTCCAGCATTGGCCGAGATCAGAGGATCACATCAGATCTGCATGTTTACATTGTACGGTAACAATTCAGAATAGGGACTTCTTGGTTAATCTAATTTGTCTACCCCTACAATCCCTCGAGATCATTCTGGGCATGGATTGGATGTCCTATAATTACGTAGTTTTGGATTGTGCTCGAAAACTGGTTTTTTTCCCCGAACCTGGAGTCGCTCGATATTTGACGGCTAACCAACTTGGAGTATCACTGAGAGAAGGGACTCAGGAGTTCTTATCATTGGCTAACGTGGAGACCAAGATGGATGTAAACATAGAAGAGGTGATGTTAGTCAAGGAATACCCGGACATATTCCCATATGAAATTCCAGGATTACCCCCGGTGAGAGAGGTGGAGTTCTTCAATGATTTGCACCCAGGAACTGGACCTATCTCAATCGCACCATACCGGATGTCGCCATTGGAATTAAGCGAGCTTAAGGGTCAGATTGAAGGCTTGTTGGAGAAAGGATTTATCAGACCAAGTGTGTCGCCGTGGGGAGCTCCGGTATTGTTGGTTAAGAAGAAGGATGGAAGTTCGTGTCTATGTGTGGATTATCGACAGCTTAACAAGGTGACTATCAAGAATCGTTATCCTCTACCACGCATCGATGACTTGATGGATCAATTGAAGGGGCCGCAGTGTTTTCAAAGATTGACTTGAAATCGGGATACCATCAGATTCGAGTAAGAGAGGGAGATATTCAGAAGACTACTTTCAGAACTCATTACGGACATTACGAATACCTCGTTATGCCTTTTGGAGTTACGGATGCACCAACAATTTTCATGGACTACATGAATAGGATCTTCAGCCTGTTTCTGGACAAGTTCGTGGTGGTATTCATCGATGATATTCTGATTTATTCAAAGAATAAAAGAGGAACACGGAGAACACCTACGCCAAGTTCTTGAAGTCTTACGCGAGAAGCAGCTGTATGCCAATCTGTCGAAGTGTGAATTTTGGCTAGATAAGGTGAATTTCTTGGGACATGTGATAACAAAAGAAGGAATTGATGTCGATCCGGCAAAGATTGAGACAATTCTTGCCTGGAAATAGCCCCAGACTGTCACGAATATAAGAAGTTTTGTCGGACTGGCAGGATACTACAGGAGATTTATTGAAGGATTTGCTAAGATTGTAGCTCCTTTGACACAACTCACCAGGAAGAATCAACTGTTTGCATGGACGAAGAAGTGTGAGGAGAGTTTTCAACTGTTGAAGGAAAAGTTGACAACCTCACCAGTGTTAGTTCTGCCACAGCCAGAGGAACCATATGAAGTTTACTGTGATGCATCTCACCAAGGTCTGGGATGTGTTTTGATGCAGCACAGGAAAGCTGTAGCTTATGCCTCAAGGCAGTTGAAGACGCACGAACGGAACTACCCTACCCATGATTTAGAGCTTGCTGCTGTAGTGTTTGCGTTCAAAGTCTGGAGACACTACTTATATGGATGCACATTCACGGTGTTTAGTGACCATAAAAGTTTGAAGTATCTCTTCGATCAGAAGGAATTGAACATGCGTCAGAGAAGATGGATGGAGACTCTCAAGGATTTTGACTTTTCATTGCAGTACCACCCTGGAAAAGCCAATGTGGTGGCTGATGCATTGAGTCGGAAGAGCGTGTCAGTATCTTCCATGATAATGGCCAGACAACAGGAGTTGTGGGAAGCATTTAGAGATCTACATTTGGACGTAAAGTTTGCACCAGGAATGATAAAGTGTGGAATGATAACAATTTCAAGTGGATTACTTGAGGAGATTGCAAACCTGCAAGATGACACATTGATCCAAGAAAAGAGGAATTTGATAGCGCAAGGGCAGACAACTGAGTTTAGCGTCGGAACAGATAATATTCTGAGGTGTAATGGAAGAATTTGTGTACCGGAGGTTGCAGAGATGAGAAGAATGATTTTGGAAGAAGCTCATAAGAGTAAGTTAAGTATTCATCCTGGAGCGACCAAGATGTACCAGGACTTAAGGCAGAATTTCTGGTGGCCAGGAATGAAGAGGGATGTGGTAGAATATGTATCAGCTTGTTTGATTTGTCAGAAAGCGAAAGTGGAACATCAACGACCTGCTGGAATGCTGCAACCTTTGGACATACCGGAATGGAAGTGGGACAGCATTTCCATGGATTTCATAACAGGACTGCCCAAGACAAGGAAAAAGAATGATTCAATTTGGGTAATAGTGGACCGTTTGACAAAGTCCGCACATTTCTTACCGGTGAGGACCACTTATAAGGTAGATAAGCTGACGGAAATCTACATCGCTGAGATTGTGAGGTTACACGGCGTTCCATCAAGTATAGTATCGGACCGTGACCCAAAGTTCACATCTCATTTCTGGGGAGCACTGCATGAAGCTTTGGGCACAAAACTGAAATTGAGTTCAGCCTACCATCCACAAACAGACGGACAAACAGAGAGGACGAATCAGTCCTTGGAGGATCTCTTAAGAGCATGCGTGTTGGATGACAGAGTGAGTTGGGATGACGTTCTGCCATTGATTGAGTTCACCTACAACAACAGTTTCCACGCTAGCATTGGGATGGCGCCCTATGAAGCATTATACGGACGCAAGTGTCAAACGCCCTTATGCTGGTATAAGGACGGAGAAAGTATGATTGTCGGACCAGAGATGGTGGAAAAGACCATAGAGAAGATCAAGAAAATACAAGAGAAGATGAAGGTTTCACAAGCTCGTCAAAAGAGTTATGCGGACAAGCGTCGCAGACCTCTGGAATTCGAGCAGGGTGATCATGTATTTTTTAGGGTTACGCCTACAACTGGTGTTGGCAGAGCTATTAAGTCAAAGAAGTTGACTCCTAAATTTATTGGGCCATACCAGATTACTGCTCGTATTGGACCTTTGGCGTATCAGATTGCTTTACCTCCAATACTGTCCAATATTCATGACGTATTTCATGTGTCGCAGCTAAGAAAGTACATTGCAGACCCGACACATGTAATCGAGCCCGATACAATTCAGCTAAGGGACAACCTGTCGTTTGAAGTATTTCCGGTGAGGATCGAAGACAGGAAGATTAAGCAGTTGAGAAACAAGGAAGTCCCACTAGTCAAGGTGATTTGGAATCCGACTACTGGAGACGTAACCTGGGAATTGGAAAGTAAAATGAAGGAACAATACCCTCAATTATTTACGGACATGTAGTTTCGAGGACGAAACTAATTTAAGGAGGGTAGTATTGTAAGACCCTTAATTTTAAATATTAATATTGGAATTAATGTCAAGGGCATTTTGGGAATTTTTGTAAATATTCAATATATGTATGTTTTAAGTGAATATATATATAAATATTTATTTTGAAGTATGAATTAAAATTTTTGGATGAAGAATTAAATTAATTTAATTTCAAGTAATTAAATTAATCAAACCATTAAGTAAGGATTAGTGGCTAATTACAAGACAATTGAAAGTTGGAAATCAAACAAGTGGCAATTGAGGTGGCACCATGAGAGCCTATAAATAGGAGTGAGAAGGATGGTGAAGTCAGAACACCATTCCTTCCTCCTCACTGCCCATATTGCATGTACCAACTCCATCTCCCCTCCCATTCTGTCTCTGTTCTACCATTCCCGAATTCAAATTGAAGAGAGGGAAATTCCTCCAAACACCATTAACTGAAATTCCAACCATCAAACCAGAAAACCCACAGTAGTAAAGTTAATCCCCACCTCGTTACGAAGCCAAAGAGCCCAGTTTTGCAGCAGCAAACTCAGGGAGCAGTTCGCCGTTTTTGACGCCCAGACTTGAGCAGAAGCAGAGCACGCTACAAGGGTAAGGGCACCTTCCATTTTTAGCTGCATTAGGGCCATGAATGAGTGTTATTTTAGTTCTGTTTTAAGAGAAAGACTGTTTTCAAAAATGACATTTGAAATAAAATGCATTTTGTTGATATGTGATTTATCTGAGATGGTGGTTGCTGCTGTTTTTCTAATAAAACATGCTATTTTACTTATGAGTGAAAGCTGGAAAATGTTGCATGTCATTTTAATGATGAATAAAATGCATGTCTTAAAACTGTTTTGAAAATAGTCTTAAAATGCAAAAATGCATTCTGTTTGGGGTTTGTTGTTCAGTGATGCTTGCATGATATTCTGATGTTTGAAGAAACTGACTATTTGCGTGTTTCTGATGTTTGAAGAAACTGAGTATTTGCGTGTTTCTGATGTTTGAAGAAACTGAGTATTTGCATGTTTCTGATGTTTGAAGAAACTGAGTATTTGCGTGTTTCTGATGTTTGAAGAAACTGAGTATTTGCATGTTTATGATGTTTGAAGAAACTGAGTAGTTGCATGTTTCTGATGTTTGAAGAAACTGAGTACTTGCATGTTTCTGATGTTTGAAGAAACTGAGTATTTGCATGTTTCTGATGTTTGAAGAAACTGAGTACTTGCATGTTTATTCTGATGATATGAATGATTCTGATTCTGGATGTCTTGTGTGATTCTGATTTTGGTTGTTCTGGATGATCTTGATGATTCTGATTCTGGTTGTTTGTGATGATTTTGGTGGTGTTGATGATTTATTAAAGGAAAAAGGGATTTTAAATGAGGAAAGGGTTTTGAAAAAGTGCAGAATCTGTTTAATGTTGGGTTGTCATCTTTAAAAGAAATAGTTTGAAAAAAAAATGTTGATGTTTCAGGAAGTATTTCACTGGTTTCGAAGGTGTATTCGAATATAACATGTGTGTATTCGAATATAACATGTGTGTATTCGAATACAACCTGTCCAGCTTCTATTTTCCCTAAGTTTTCAAAACTTGTATTCGACTACGAGCCCCTATAGTCGGATATAGAAGAAGGATTTTTACTTCTGACTAAAACATCTGTATTCGATTACGACTATGTCGTATTCGAATACAGAAGTGAAATTTTAAACACTGTATTTGCATCTATAGTCTACTACAGGCATGCTGTATTCGACTACAGATTCGAGTTTTTCGAGAAACTCAATTTTTAGCTTCTGTATTCGAATACAAAGAAGCTGTATTCGAATACAGATTTGTGTTTTCCAGAAAAAAAATCAATTTTAATCACTGTCATGTGAGTTTTAAAGTATTGAGAAACTTTGAGAAGGATTTAAATGATTTAAACGAGGTCTGTGAAATGGTTTTAAAGTGGAAGGGATGATGTTTTGAAAAACCTTTAAGGACATGGGAGAAATGCTGAAATTTTCAAGGTTTGGTCTTCTGTATTCAACTACAGGCATGCTGTATTCGAATACAGAATGTTAAAACTGCAGTTCATGCTTATGTATTCAAATACAGGGGATCTGTATTTGAATACAGATTCGAGTTTGCAGAAAATTCCAAGTTTTCAAGAGTGTTTTGTAAACCCTGAGTGTCTGGGGAATACTGGGAATGTTGTAGTGAGTTAAAGTGGAACTTTTGATGAGATTTTGAAGTTGTGGTGATGAAATTTTTGAAACATTACTGATGTAATGAAAGAGGTTGATTTATGCACTGAAATTTGCCTCTGTATTCGAATACCAGAGGGCTGTATTCGAATACAGAGAGTGATTCTATACTGTTTTTGGCTTCTATATTCGAATACAGAGGAGCTGTATTCGAATACCGATTCATAAAATTCCAGAAATCCTCAATTTTAAACTCTGTAATTGAATTTTAAGAGTCTAGGAAAACTTTTCAAAGTGTTAATGATTAATGGACTGTTTAATCATGATTGTGATGTTGTTACTTATGACTGTGCTGAAATATTTAAACATGATGAAGAGCATGAATTTTCTGATTTTTCATATTGTTTCTAGAGAAATGAAACACTGCATATGCATAGTCAAGTGGTACCCGCGATGGGCCACGGAGTAATGCGCAACCACGTGCTGATCTGTGAGCGATTGCACGAGTGCGATCTGTGAGCGATTGCACTAGGTACTGATCTGTGAGTTATTGTACTTTGGTATATAAGTGCTGGTCTGTGAGCAACTGCACTGGTACTAGACTGTGAGCGTCTGTACCCTGAAATGCACAACCACGTGCTGATTTGTGAGCGATTGCACGAGTGCTGGTCTATGAGCGACTGCACTAGGTACTGATCTGTGAGCGATTGTACCTTGGTTTATGTCAAACGTGCTGGTCTGTGAGCGACTGCACGAGTGCTGGTCTGTGAGGGACTGCACTGGTGCTGATCTGTGAGCGATTGCACCCTGGTCATGAGGGCCGTTAAATTGTGCTGGTCTGTGAGTGACTGCACCTTGGTGATTCAAAGAAAAAATTATGCATGAGCACATATGCATTACATTGAGGGATTTGACCGGTGTGTCACGATTGTTTATATGATGAATGTTGGAAATTAATGTGTGTGAGTGCTGTCCAGAATCTGAAATTCTGAATTAATGATTGTGTTTTGTTGATGTGTTGTTTGTACTTACCGCATACTTCATAATCATTGACTGCTGTGTTGAAAAGGCATGTAAGTCATAAATTTTCAAATGAGCGTTATTATTTCCTCATCATCATATGTTATACCATGATTATACATGTTGTTGTGCAATATATGCTATGTGATTATCTGTTATTTTTGGTCGGTGACCCCTTGCTATTATATTGTGGACTTTGGGCTTTGCCCTCAGATGCCTCCCAAACCCACGCCGCCCGTGGGTACCCGAACGACCGAAACATCGTTGAATTTCCTTGATCCCTACTCGCGCACTGCTTGGGCATTCGACCCCCTCTCAAGCAGAGCGACTTATACGGGGTGGCTGGAGCGGACAAGTAGGACTGACGGTGAGGAAGACTTCGTAGAGCGCACTCACGCGAGCATAGAGTTTCCTGTGCCTTCCCGCCTGGTGCTAGAGGCGCACGGAGTTTTCGACGACGCTGAGGAGTCTGCTGAAAGGGTTGAGACGGAGGCCACTGTAGGGGTGGTGACTCCCAACCCTGTGATTGGGAGAGAGATACATGAGTCTGATGCGGTAGAGAAACGTGAAGAGCTGAGACCAGTAGCGATTGAGATTCCGGGTCCATCTAGGATCTCCGATGATTGCTACGAGATTCCGGCACCGCCAAAGCGGCCACGAGTGTGTATTGACTTGACTTCTGAGGAGACTGACCCCTTTTGTACGAGGAGGAGGTTACGTCAAAGCGAGCTGCAGAGTCAGAAGAGACTTGCGTGGGATGCGGAGGGAATCCGTGCTACTGCAGCTTCAGCGCATGATCATTTAGACTTAATGTATTAGGTTTTGGGTTGAAATTGTAATTTGTCTTATTTTGGAAATTATGTACTATTTTCCGCTGAACCATGTACTCTGATATTTTCTGTTGATGTATTATGACAATGATATTTTGGGATGTATTAATGTTTAAAAACTAATTTCCAAGTTAAGTACTTAGTGATAATCCTGATGAAGTATTTGGTTTACGTTCATCGATTAATCTATAACGTACTATTTTACGAAGAACTTTATTTTAATTCTTTTGAAATAATTTCGGGAAAACTTATTTTAATTATTAATTTAAAAAAAAAATGCACCCGCGCTGTGTTTTAAACTCGGGGTGTTACAATGATACTTTAATCTGGACCATTGATCTTTTAATCTGAACATTTACCCTTTGATCTGGACCAAGTCTGGACTGAGTCTGGAGTGAATCTGAATTAAATCTGGACTTATGATATTTTAATCTGGACCATGCTATCTTCTGGTCTAGACCAAGTCTAGATTAAGTGGATTAAATCTTATATTCACGACCAAGCTATCTTATGGTCAGGATTAAGTCTAGACCAAGTTTGACTTATGTTTCCTTCTGGTCTGGACCAAGTCTCCCTCTGACAAGCTTCCATCTGGTCTGGACCAGGTCTCCTTCTAGACTCTGCTTCCTTCTGATCTAGACCAAGAAAGATATCCTCTGATGATATTATTTGTCCTTTGATGTTTTGCCTTTGATGACATCCTCTGATATCTTCTGGAGGTGTATCCTCTGGTGTCATTCTCTGATTTTATCCTCTGGTGTCCTCATCTTCTGCTTCTGATTTTATCTTCTCGTGACGTCATCTTCTGCCTCTAGTGACGTCATCTTGTCATCTTCTGGTGGCATTTTTCATTATTATTCTAAGTCAAAAATAAGATTACATAAAAGTACTTTTGTAAACATCAAAATTCTAAGTATAGAACCAACTTGGTTCCAACAATCTCCCCCTTTTTAATGATGACAAAACCTTGTATTTTTTATAACTTATTTTGTTAGGCTCCCCCTCAGATCAAGCTTCTCCCCCAAAGTCTAATGCACCATACTTTTCCTGTCCTTTTCAACTCCTTCTTTTGTCACTCTTTCTTTTCTTCTTATCACTTCTCCTTTTCAACTCCTTCTTTATTTCACTCTTTCTTTTCTCTCTTCTTTTCTCTTCTCCTTTTCAACTCCTTCTTTATTTCACTCTTTCTTTTTCACTCTCCTTGTTACCTCTCCTTTTCAACTCCTCCTTTATTTCAATCTTTCTTTTCTCTCTTCTTTTCTTCTCTCCTTTTCAATTTTTTCTGCTTTTCTCTCTTACTTTCTCTCCCCCTTTTTGTCATCAGCCAAAAAACGGTTTTTTTTTACAGAGTACAAAAAATAAATAAATAACAGAAAATAAAAGACAAAAAATAAATTTTTTAAAAATACTCCTCTAAAAAGACAACTTGATCTAGTCAGATATGAAGATTATGTTGAGATTTTTCTTGATGAACTCAAATCGATCTTCAGGCAATGGTTTGGTGAAGATATCAGCCCATTGATGATCTGTGTCTATAAACTGGATGCTTATTGTTCCTTTTTGAACATGGTCTCTGATAAAGTGATGCTTGATTTCAACGTGCTTGGCTCTAGAGTGTAGGATAGGGTTCTTGGTTGGGTTTATGGCTGAAGTATTGTCACAAAACAAAGGGATGTTGGTTTCAAAGATGTTGTAGTCTTCCAACTGATGTTTCATCCAGATTAACTGTGAACTGCATCCTGCTGCTGATATGTATTCAGCTTCTGCTATTGACATGACAATGGTGCTTTGTCTCTTGCTTGACCAAGAAATCAGATTATCACCTAGAAACGTATAGTTGCCACTTGTGCTTTTTCTCTCTAATTTGTCTCCAGCATAAACTGAATCACAAAAACTACTTAGTTTGTAAGATGGGGTTTTCTCCTAGAGCAAGGTAAGATGCGTGGTTCCTTTAAGGTATCTAAGGATTCTTTTGAGAACAGTTAAGTGGGATTCCCTAGGGTCAGCTTGAAAACGAGCACAGACACAAACACTAAACAAAATGTCATGTCTAGAAGCAGTTAGGTAAAGAAGGGATCCAATCATACCTCTGTATGTTTTCTGGTCTACCTTTTGGCCGGATTCATCTTTTTCAAGTGAGCAGGTGGGGTGCATGGGGGTGGCCATAGGCTTACAATCACTCATCTTGAACATTTTGAGAAGTTCTTTAGTGTACTTAGATCGGTGAATGAGTGTACCTGTTTTGCCTTGCTGAATCTGAATTCCTAGGAAGAACTTAAGTTATCCCATCATGCTCATCTAAAACTCTTGCTGCATCAAATCAGAAAACTCTTGGCAGAGAGTGCCATTAGTGGATCCAAAGTTAAAAAGACATAAACTTGAATGATCAGAATATCATCTTTAATGGATTTTCTAAACAAAGTGTTATCTATTTGGCCTCTATCAAACTGATTTTTAAGTAAGAAATTGATAAGTCTGTCATACCATGCCCTAGGTGCTTGTTTTAAACCATATAAAGATTTTTTAAGTTTAAAAACATGGTTTGGAAAATCAGAACTTTCAAAACCTGGGGGCTGTTTGACAAAGACTTCCTCACTTATATAACCATTTAAGAAAGCACTTTTGACATCCATTTGAAACAAAGTAATATCATGATTTGCAGCAAAAGAGAGTAGTATACGAATTGCTTCTAACCTGGCCACTGGAGCAAAAGTCTCAGTGTAATCAATGCATTCTTGCTGACTGTATCCTTGTGCCATGAGCCTAGCTTTATTCCTGACTACTTCACCTTTTTCATTGAGTTTGTTCCTGAACACCCACTTGGTTCCAATGATATTTTTGTGTGGTCTGGACACCAAATCCCAAACATCATTCCTTTCAAACTCATTCATCTCTTCTTGCATTGCAAGAATCCATCCTTCTTCTTCCAGTGCTTCATCAATAGTAGTTGATTCAATGGTAGAAAGTAAACCAAAGAAACTTGTTTCTTTAAGTGATGATCTGGTTTTCAATGGTTCAGCTGTGCTTCCAATAATCAGTGTTTCTGGATGTGAAGACTTGTACTTCATCATTATCTTCGAATTTGCTTTCATCCTTTTCTTTCTCTGGTTGTGTTGTTTGATCTGCTCCTGCTTCTTGTGCTTCTGGTAAACCTGAAATTTCCTTATCTTGCTTTGACTTTTCAGAGTCATGCTGTTTGTCATCAAACTTAATGTGTATGTACTCCTCCACAATGTTAGTTTTTTTATTAAACACTCTATAAGCTTTTGATCTCTCAGAGTAACCAATGAAGGTACACTTTTGAGATCTGGAATCAAATTTTGCAAGATTATCCTTAGTGTTTAACATATAACAAATGCAGTCAAACTGTTTGAAATAGGAAATATTATGTTTCTTACCTTTCCACAGTTCATATGGAGTTTTGTTTAGAATAGACCTGATGTAAAATGAGTGTTGTGATTGTTGATTGTATTTGTACTTGCAACATGATTTATATGTTAAATTGGCTATTTTGCAAAGATGTAGATGTATACATTTTAATAAGTGAGCATACTTATTTATTACTGTTGTCTTAGCATTGGAACATGCCATGAATGTATTTGTTATCTTTGACATAACTGCTATGTGGTAATTGTTATTTTCGGTTATTAACCCTTTACAATTATTGTGGAAAATTGGGATTTGCATTCAGATGATACCCAAACCCGTACCACCGACGGTTACACTGATGACGGAAACGTTGCTAATTTTCCTTGATCTTCACGAACGAAGTATTTGTGGACAGCGTAGAGGGACGAACAGCTGGAGTGAAGACGAGACTTGTAGAGGATGCGGTAGAAACCGTGCTACTGTAGTTTTAGTGCATGATCAGATCAGTTTAGTCTTGTTGTATAGGGCCTAGTGCTTGGTGGATGTATTTATTTGTTTTGGGATAATTGTATATCTATTCCACACTCTGATAATGTTTTAGTGGGTCCGTGATACGAACTTTTGAGGTATTATGACAATGACTTATGTTGATGTACTACCTTTTGATATATTAGAAGTATTAATTTCCAAAATTAAATTACTTGGTTATAATTATGATGTAATTATTTAATTACTTTTGTCATTTGAATTTACGACGTATTATTTTATGAAATGACTTAATTTTAATGTCTTTTTAATTCTTATGAATTAATTCTGAAAATTCTTTTATTGATTTTGAAAAAAACAAAAATACACTCGCGCTGTTTAAAACTCGGGGTGTTACAGTATGGTATCAGAGCATTTGGTTAATGTTTTAGTTAAGCTTTGGTTAGACTATTTGGTAGAGCTCTGGTTAGATTTTTGAGTGGGAGTCGTTATCTGATCATGCATAGGAGCAAGTAGTTAGAGTGTCAAGTCTTGTATAGTTGTGATGTGTTGAAGTGATGATGCTCTTGAGTTATATTTTTGGGATTATTCTAAGTGGTGTGAGATTTCTACTTGATGATGGTTTTGTAGGGAACAATGCCTCCAAGAAGAGATGACACTGCAAGAGCCAACGTCATCCGGGATGATCGGATGGCTGAAGCGATGAATAATATGGCTACGTCTGTTGCTGCACAGACGACTGCAAAGACTCAACGAGATCTAGAGAAAAGAGAAATAGAGATTCGTGCTGTTGAATCAAGATGACTAGAGGATTTTCGTCGTCATAATCTTCCAAAGTTCAAGGGTGATGAGGCTCCAGAAAGAGCGGACCAATGGATTCAGGAAATGGAGAAAATTTTGATATGATAAATTGCCAGGCAATGGTAAAGGTCAACTATGCTACATATCTGCTGCTAGGGGATGCAGAATATTGGTGGAGAAGTACAAGGCTTCTGATGGGATCAGCTCATGAGGAAGTGAATTGGGAGTCGTTCAAAAAGAAGTTTTTGGACAAATACTTCTCGATGAGCAATAGGACTAAGTTGGGTGATGATTTTCTTAAATTGCACCAAGGAAACATGATGGTGGGTGAGTATGCTGCTAAGTTTGAGTCCTTGTCAAGGCATTTCAGATTTTTCCGTGAAGAGGTGGATGAACAATTTATGTGTCATCGTTTCCAAAATGGACTGAAGTATGAGATTCAAGACTCGATCTTACCATTGGGAATTCAACATTTCCAAGCCTTAGTGGAGAAGTGTAGAGAGGTTGAGGATATGAAGAACATGAGGGCCAACCGAGGAGGGGACTTTAATTCAGGAGGGCCTAGCCGGATGAACTATCAGAACAATAAAGGGAAGCAGGTTGCTAAGCCATATAATCGGCCACAGAACAACAACAGGGGCCAGAATCGCCCAGGGAACCAGAATTTTGGATGACAACTGGGACAAGGGGTTCGATGTTTTCGATGCGGGAAAGAGGGACATTATGCTACTGCTTGTACCACTATGAGTCCTTCATGCTACAATTGCCAGAAGCCAAGACATTTTACAAGGGATTGCAAGGCTCCGAAGGTGAAACCAACAGTGAATGCAACTAGGGCTACTCGTCCTACTGCTAGGGGACGTGTTTATTACATGGGTGCTTAAGCCGGGAATCAATCCCACAATTTGATCCAACGAGATTGCGAGATTGCAGGTAACACACTAACTGCACTTTTTGATTCAGGGGCAACCCATTCCTTCACTGCTATGGAATGTGTGAATCGTTTGAAGCTATCTATGTCTTCCTTGCCTTTTGATTTGGTTGTTTCCACACCTGCTAAGACTTTGACTGTAAATTCTGCATGTTTACGCTGTCCTGTAACTATTCATAATAGAGATTTCTTGGTTAATTTAATCTTTTTATCTCTACAATCACTCGAGATCATTCTCGGCATGGATTGGATGTCATATAATTATGTAGTCTTGGATTGTGCTTGCAAATTAGTTATTTTTCCCAAACCTGGAGTCGTTCGGTATTTGACTGCTAACAAACTCGGAGTGTCGCTGAGAGAAGGAACTCAAGAGTTTCTATCATTGGCTAAGTGGGGGCAAAGATAGATGTGAGCATAGAAGATGTGGTGCTTGTCTAGGAATATCCGGACCTATTTCCAACAGAAATTTCAGGATTACCCCCAGTAAGAGAGGTGGAATTCTTTATTGATCTACACCCAGGAACTGGATCTATTTCAATTGCGCCGTATCGGATGTCGCCATTGGAATTAAGTGAGCTTAAGGGCCAAATTGAAGGTTTGTTGGAGAAAGGATTTATCAGACCAAGTGTGTCGCCATGGGGAGCTCTGGTGTTGTTGGTTAAGAAAAAGGATGGAAGTTCGCGCTTATGTGTGGATTATAGGCAACTTAACAAGGTAACTATTAAGAATCGTTATCCTTTACCACATATCGATGATTTGATGGACCAATTAAGAGGAGCCGCAATGTTTTCAAAGATCGATTTGAAGTCAGGATACCATCAGATTCGGGTAAGAGAATGAGGTATTCAAAAGACTGCTTTTAGAACCCGTTATGGACATTATGAATATCTTGTTATGCCATTTGGAGTTACAAATGCACCAACAATTTTTATGGATTGTATGAATATAATCTTTAGCCCGTTTCTGGATCAATTTGTTGTGGTGTTCATCAATGATATATTGATTTATTCAAGACGTGAAGAGGAACATAGAGAGCATTTGCGCCAAGTTCTTGAAGTTTTAGGCGAGAAACAATTGTATGACAATCTGTCGAAGTGCGAATTTTGGCTAGAAAAAGTGAACTTCTTAGGACATGTGATAACTAAAGAAGGAATCGATGTGGATCCGACAAAGATTGAGACAATCCTTGCTTGGAAACAGCCTCAGACTATCACAGACATACGAAGTTTTTTCGGACTGGCAGAATACTACAAGAGATTTATTGAAGGATTTGCTAAGATGGTGGCTCCCTTGACACAACTCACTAGAAATAATCAGTCGTTTGCATGGACAGAGAAGTGTAAGGGAAGTTTTCAGTTGCTTAAGGAAAAGTTGACGACCTCACCAGTATTGGTCTTGCCACAACCAGAGGAACCATATGAGGTTTACTGTGATGCATCTCACCAAGGTTTGGGATGTGTTTTGATGCAACACAAGAAATTTGTAGCCTATGCCTCAAGGCAATTGAAAACTCATGAACGAAACTATCCTACTCATGACTTAGAGCTTGCAGCGGTGGTTTTTGCATTAAAGATCTGGAGACACTACTTATACGGATGCACGTTCACAATGTTCAGTGACCATAAAAGTTTGAAATATCTGTTTGATCAAAAAGAATTGAACATGCGCCAGAGGAGATGGATAGAGACTTTAAAGGATTTTGATTTTTCATTGCGGTACCACTCTAGGAAAGCCAACATGGTGGCTGATGCATTGAGTAGGAGAAGTGTGTCATTATCTTCAATGATAATGGCTAGACAACAAGAGTTGTGGGAAGCATTTAGAGATTTACACTTGGACGTAAAGTTAGCACCGGGAATTTTAAAATGTGGAATGATAAAAATTTCGAGTGGTTTACTCGAGGATATTGCGAATTCTCAAGATGACGCATTAATCCAAAGAAGAGGAACCTAATAGTGCAAGGAAAGACAACTGAGTTCAGGATTGGACCAGATAATATTTTGAGATGTAATGGGAGGATTTGTGTACCAACCGTTGCAGATCTAAGGAGAACAATTTTGGAAGAGGCTCATAAAAGCAAATTGAGTATTCATCCTAGAGCGACAAAGATGTACCAGGACTTAAGATAGAATTACTGGTGGCCAGGAATGAAGAGGCATGTAGCGGAGTATGTATCGGCTTGTTTAGTTTGTCAGAAAGCGAAAGTGGAACATCAACGACCTGCTGGAATGTTGCAACCTTTGGATATACCGGAATGGAAGTGGGATAACGTTTCTATGGATTTTATAACCGGATTGCCTAAGATAAGAAGAAGGAATGATTTGATTTGGGTAATAGTGGATCGATTGACTAAATCCGCACATTTCTTACCACTAAAGACCACCTATAAGGTAGATAAGTTGACAGAGATCTACATTGCTGAGATTGTGAGATTACACGGAGTACCATCGAGTATCGTATCAGACCGTGATCCAAAGTTCACGTCTCACTTTTGGGGAGCGCTGCATGAAGCATTGGGGACGAAACTGAAATTGAGTTCAACTTACCATCCGCAAACAAACGGGAAATCGAGAGAACGAATCAGACCTTGGAAGATTTATTGGAGCATGTGTATTGGATGATAAAGGGAGTTGGGATGATGTATTGCCATTGATTGAATTTACCTACAATAATAGTTTCCACGCAAGTATTGGAATGGCACCTTATGAGACTTTGTATGGACGCAAGTATCAGACGCCTTTATGCTAGTAGAAGGACGAAGAAATTATGATTGTAGGACCTAAGATGGTGCAACAGACTACAGAGAAGGTCAAGAGGATACAAGAGAAAATGAAGATTTCACAGGATCGTCAAAAGAGTTATGCGGACAAGAGTCGCAAACCTTTCGAATTCGAGCAGGGTGATCATGTATTTCTAAGGGTCACACCTACAACTGGAGTTGGCATAGCTATTAAATCAAGGAAATTGACTCCGAAATTTATTGGACCATACCAGATTACTGCACGAATTGGACCAGTGGCATATCAGATTGCTTTACCTCCAATACTGTCCAATATCTACAATGTATTTCACGTATCGCAGTTAAGGAAATATATTTCGAATCCGTCACATGTGATTGAACCAGACACAATTCAACTAAAGGATAACCTGTCATTTGAAGTATTACCTGTGAGAATTGAAGGCAGGAAGATTAAACAGTTGAGGAACAAGGAAGTCCCACTAGTCAAAGTGATTTGGAATCCAACTACCAGAGATGCGACTTGGGAACTGGAGAGTAAGATGAAGGAGCAACATCCGGAATTGTTTACTGACACATAGTTTCGAGGACGAAACTAATTTAAGGGGGTAGTAATATAAGGACCCTTAAATTTAAATTAAATTATGGATTGAATATCATATGTATTTTGGAATATTTGTAAAGGTATTTGATATATGTATATTTCTATATGTATATAAATATTTTTGAGATTGAGTAAAATTATTGAACGAAGGATTATTTAATTTAATTACGAGTAGTTAAATATCGAGCAGTTGATCAAGATTTTATCTGCAACCAGAGTTGCGACGGGAGTATGTAGTTGCTTGAGGGGCAAGTTTAATTATAATATGTATATATATATAGTAAGTGAGGGGTATGCCTATATATAGGTATGTATGTGAGAGGCAAGGGAAGAAGAAAAAAAATCAGAAACACAGAATCCGTTTCCCTCACCTACCCGAGCTGCCTTCTTCTTCTTCCTCTGTTCAGTTCTGTTTGTGTTGGTAGTGAGAAGGGATACTCAAAACTCAAATTACTTGGAAATCCAAGCCTCGAATAAGAAAGTTCAAGAAGGAAAGTTATTCCTCTCATCTTTACGGTACTAGAGAACCAACTTTGGTAGCAACGACGCGAGCGGGAGTTTCACCGGTTTTAGTCGCGGTAATGTAAACGAACAAGAAAATGTAACGAAGGTAAGGGGCACCTTCCAACTTTTTAGATTGCATGTAGGGACTTTAAATGCATGTTTGATGGATGATTGTTATGTGTTATCTGTGTTAAGAACGTGTTGTTGTGTTGATACTGAAAACATCCTTTGCATGTGGTTTGTGGATGATCAAAAAGCATGTACTGAGATATGGTTGTAGCTGTTGTTGAGGGTAATGTTCTTGCTGTTGTTGTGACTTGTTGCTGAGTGGATGATGCTTTTGTTGTTTTGTTGGGTTGAAAGAAATCATTTATGTTGTGTTGTTGAAATTATGGGTTTTGTGGTTCAAGAAATGGTGTTTGTGTTATGGTGGATGTGTTGGTTTTCAAAGAAAAGAGTTTTGACACTTAAGTGAATTTTCTGGAAAATCCCACTATTTTCGAAGATGTATTCGGATACGGCACTGGCGTATTCGAATACACTTCTGTAAAAATTCAGTTTTTATTCAAATTTTGAACCTCGTATTCGAATACAAATATGTGATTCTTGCTTCTCACTTAGCATCTATATTTGGCTACGACCTTGTCGTATACGAATACAGAATTGCTGTTTTTGCCACTGACTTCGCATTTGTATTCGGCTACGACAACCTCGTATTCGAATACAGAAATGCTGATTTTTCCACTGTGTTAGCATCTGTATTCGACTACAAGGAAGCTATATTTGAATATAGATTGTTTTTTTTTTCAAAAATTCTATTTTTAAACATTGGTTTATGCACTTAATGATTTGGGAAACAATTGTAAGGCATATGACAAACTATATGAAGTTCTTGAGATGGTTTGAGGTGGTGATGGAGTGTTTGGGTTTCAGATTGCATTTGCATACTGTTTACAGTGAAGAAAAAACATAGCATGTTCATGCATTGCATAGTCAAGTGGTGACCGCGATGGGCCACAGAGTTGATGCGGTGACCGTGATGGGTCGCGAAGTTAAGTAGTAACCGTGATGGGTTATAGAGTAGTTTTGCGTGTATTAGACGGTCCATTCTATCCGGGCTACGGAGTGGTTCCGCGTGTATTAGATGGTCCATTCTATCTGTGTGAGGATTTAACTTATGTGTGTTGGGCCTGTGAGAGGCTAACATGTTTAAATCGTGATGGTTCGTGAGAGACTACACGTGTGCTGGTTCGTGAGAGACTGCACCTTGGTAATTCCAAGAGTTGTGTACATTGGCATATATATATTGCATTAGGATGGTTGACCTGTGAGTCATGATTTGATATGAGCCGATGAGTGGAAATTGATGTGTGCAAGTATCTCATGAATTCTAAGTGCCAAATGAGTGTTGTGATTGTTGATTGTATCTGTACTTGCAACACGATTTATATGTTAAATTGGTTGTTTTACAAAGATGTAGATGTATACATTTTAATAAGTGATCATGCTTATTTATTACGGTTGTCTTAGCATTGGAACATTCCATGAATGTATTTGTTATCTTTGACATAACTGTTATGTGGTAATTGTTAATTTCGGTTGGTGACCCTTTACAATTATTGTGGAAAATTGGGCTTTGCCCTCAGATGATATCCAAACCCGTACCACCGACAGTTACACTGACAATGGAAACATCATTAGTTTTCCTTGATCTTCCCGTACGGAGTATTTGTGGACAGCTCAGAGGGACGGACAGCTGGAGTGAAGACGAGACTTGTAGAGGATGCGGTGGAAACCGTGCTACTGTAGTTTTAGTGCATGATCAGATTAGTTTAATCTTGTTGTATAGGGCATAGTGCTTGGTGGATGTATTTATTTGTTTTGTGATAATTGTATATCTATTCCGCACTCTGATAATGTTTTAGTGGGTCCGTGATCCGAATTTTTGAGGTATTATGATAATGACTTTTGTTGATGTACTACGTTTTGATATATTAAAAGTATTAATTCCCAAAATTAAATTACTTGGCTATAATTATGATATAATTATTTAACTACTTTTGTCGTTTTGGATTACGACGCCATATTATTTTGAAATGGTTTAATTTCAATTTATATAAGTGGTTTAATTTTAATTTCTTTTAATTCTTTTGAATTAATTTTGAAAATTTCTTTTATTTATTTTGGAAAAAAAATACACTCGCGCTGAAATAAGAAATCGGGGTGTTACAATAACCACTCCGTAGATCTATCTTCGAAAACACCTTAGACCCCGATAGCTCATCAAGCATGTCCTCCAGACGAGGAATGAGAAATCTGTACTTGATTGTTATCTTGTTGCTACTGAACTGACATGATATTTTTTGCTGTGAATATGTAATTGATATTGTGAATATGTTGCTACTATCAATATTGTTATATTTGTTGCTACTGTCATGAACTTGTAATTTGTTGTTGTGAATATATTTGTAATTGATATTGTTGACAATTGTTGCTATGAATCTAAATGTGAATTTGATGTAAATTTGAATTTGATATGAATCTAAATTTGATAAGAATCTGTTTTTGATATGTAATTGATATTTGATGTTGATAATAATCTGAATTTGGAAAAAAATTTGAAATCTCATTTTAAAGACAACGTTTTTTTAAAAATGGCATAAAAGAGATGTTTTCATCCTTTTACAGCGCTTTTTTAAACCTTTTACAGTGTTTTTTTGAAAAAGCGCCGTAAAACTAGTTGATAATACAAGCGCACTATATATATGTACCTATTACAATGCTTTATTGAAAAAAGCACTGTAAAACTAGTTGATAATACAAGCGCGCTATATATACATACCTTTTACAGCACTTTTTTGAAAAAGCGATGTAAAACTAGTTGATAATACAAGCGCGCTATATATATGTAACTATTAAAGTGTTTTTTTTTAAAAAAGGGCTGTAAAATTAGTTGATAATACAAGCGCGCTATATATATATGTACCTTTTACAGCACTTTTTTGAAAAAGCGTTGTAAAACTAGTTGATAATACAAGCACACTATATATATGTACCTATTACAGCGCTTTTTTGAAAAAAGCACTCTAAAACTAGTTGCTAATACAAGCGCGCTATATAAATGTACCTATTATAGCACTTTTTTGAAAAAAACGCTGTAAAACTAGTTGATAATACAAGCGCGCTATATATATGTACCTATTAAAGTGTTTTTTTGAAAAAAGGGCTGTAAAATTAGTTGATAATACAAGCGTGCTATATATATCTGTACCTTTTACAACACTTTTTTGAAAAAACGCTGTAAAACTAGTTGATAATACAAGCACACTATATATATGTACCTATTACAGCGCTTTTTTGAAAAAAGCACTGTAAAACTAGTTGCTAATACAAGCGCGCTATATAAATGTACCTATTATAGCACTTTTTTGAAAAAAACGCTTTAAAACTAGTTGATAATACAAGCGCGCTATATATATGTACCTATTACAGCGCTTTTTTGAAAAAGCCCTATAAAACTAGTCTAAGAGAAGTGCGCTATATATTTACTTATTACAGCGCTTGTTTATTTTCAATAGCGTTGTTGTATCTTTTAAGAGCACTAGATACTACAACGTGCGCTATAAAGGGCTTAAAAAAAGCGCTTTAAAAGGTTATTTTTGGCGTAGTGCACGTCATTTCTCTTCTCTGTTTGCCACAAAATCTTTTGTTTTTAACAACAACTAACAGCAAGGATTATTTTAAAACTAAATTTAACTAACTAAATTTAAATAGAAAAAAAAATTTATAGGAACGACAATCAGAAAGGCGCGACCTTACAAGAACAAGTCAAATATTAAACCTTTTAAAGTTAATAACAATTTATATTATGTTGATGATGCATATCTCATTGCATACATGAAATATAAGTGTAAACTTTTTGACGTAGTATTTTTCATATATTTTAACATTTAACAATAAAAAAATTATTTCAACTAATTATTAAATTTGATTTCCATGAACATTTATCTCTTAAAATAAAACAAGAATATTAATCTCAGATTATTCTTCTCGTGCATTGCATATTAATAACATATGAATAATTAATACATCTCGATACTTCTACATAATAAGATTGTATCACACATCATTTAAAATTTAAAATATGTCACGTCATTATTTTTTAGTTTAAAAATATGAAAGAGAGATAAAAACAGTAGGATTTTAAAATAGGAGGATCAATTATGTTAAATGGTGAAATTATGATCACAAAAACTACAATTAACTTTCAAATTTATCATAATTTTCTTTTGAATATATAAATAAGTCACATTAAAATATAAAATATTATAATGTGTGTACCCGTTACCGAAAAAAGTTATAATGAAATGGTCAAATCAACAAAAAAAATAATAGATGATCTTTTAGAAAAATAAAAGAATTAGTGAATTATTATATTACACACCATTTAATTTGTTCTTCCATGGATCCTTTATGGTTTACAAAGATGTACAATTTGTTTTTTTTTCTATTAGTTACTTTTTACCTAAAGAAAATTACTTTTCATGACATATTAAAGCTAATACTAATATATATATATATATATATATATATATATATATATATATATATATATATATATATATATATATATGAAAATCAAACTGAAAGAGAGAATTGAACGGTAGAACAATGAATCCATTTTAAGTCTAATTCGGAAATTATGTAGTTTAGTTATAATATCCATAATTAAATTAAAAATTTAGTAGATTAAACTATTGGATAAACCATCTTGAACATACAAAAGAAAATTGAACAATTTTTTGAGTTTGTGTTCTTTATATGGAAATTCTAAGATTAAAGTTATTCATCTTAAACAAATACTTTAATAATTTTCAAAATGTTAATGTTAACAAATATGGTCTTATTATAGATATATAAGTTTACTAATATTTAAAAAAAGTATAATTTATATATATATATATAATTCATTAAGAAAAATGAAAGAGATATCATAATATTTTTTTAAACTACTTTTATTAAGTATTGATATATCATTAGTACAATTGTAAAGTGAAAAATATTGATTAACTCTTAAGAGTGAGGTTAATAGTATCAATTAGATTGTAGAATTGAAAAAATAATAATAAATACTGAATTGAAAATTGAAAGTCATATGATTTTGAATTATTATTTTTAAATGAGTTACTCAACGTAGTACAAAGAGAGTAATAAAATATAAAAGAAGTAAAAATAAATCTATAAGATTGTAAATATTTAAAAAATATATCTAGTTTTATCAAAAACTATTCATATAAATCTTTTTGTCATACTTGTACAACTAGGCAATCAAGTTCATATGTACATTTAACAATTTATCATCAATTAAGTTTCTGATATTAGTATTGAATTTGCAATTAGGTCCTTATACTGTACCACATATTATCATAAAGACGAATATGACTAATGTTTGATCGAGTGAACATTCTACAAAATTATGTCCTAATTGGGTGGTTTACACAATATTAAAAGAAAAACATAGAATTTTTTAAGCATTTCATTATGTCTTTAAGTATCACCCCTGGCATTTCATTATATAACTCAACAATGTCTAAAATCTATTAGGTGTTCCTCCTTCTCTTCAATGAAAGCTCTTACCTTAATTCTCACATTCTCCATAATTGTTGTTTTCTCGCATGCAAAATCAACATTGTTAACTCAATTTCAACTTCAAATGAACCAATCATTTGTGTTGGATGATGCCCAACCACAAGTAATTAAAATTTATACATACTCTTGACTTTATTTATTTATTTACTTATTTATTTCGGAAATATTAACTCTAACACAAAAATACCCTTTTAATTCACTCGAACTCAACTTTGGAGTATTTGTTAGGTTGAGAATTAATACATAAACAATTTGGTGGAACTTCTAAAAACAATTTATAGCATTTCCATGAGGTAATTTTATTATATTTTTATAAATTGTCAAGAATAGGTTATGAATACAATTTATTTTTAAACTGATAACTTATTTAGTAGTACTTTTTCATTGGTGCCTTTTTTTTCCTACAAAAATTTAAGGTTAGAAAATGCTGCTTCTATTTCAAAAATACCATTTTAAAGTGTAGTCATTACACATTTTATACATGAAAGTTTTGTTTACTCAAATTAATTTCATGTTTGATTGCATATTAAATAAGAGGTTATGTATATATGCATGTTTCAGAAGGTTGAAGAACGGGAATGCAAATACCTGATTACCATAAACACCAGTTCCCATTCTCCACTTCATACAAATGACAGAATCAGTATTGCATTTGGGGACACTAATAACAAAATGGTAATTAACTATATATATAACTAACTATATATACATGTTTCTCAATTTTCTCTTCAAAATTTAATTTGTTGCACAAATAATATAACTCAATTACAAAATTTTGTGACTTTGTTTCTTGTTTTTGGAAAAAATATCACATTATCTATTATTGTGAATTTTTTATGATGTACTTAATCACCATTTTTAATATTATTTTTTTACTAGAATAAATAAGTACTAATGTATTGTTTACAAAAGTAAATATAATTTTTTTTAATTTAATCGCAGCTTCATGCTCGTAGAATAAATCATACTGAATATAAGGGGTTCAAGCGGGGCAAGGTAGCTGCAGTGACGTTACGTGGACCTTGTATCGACATAATCTGCCAAATATATTTATATAGGAGTGGATCAGATGGTTGAATACCAGACTATGTCACCTTAGATGACTTTAAGAACCCTCCTAGGACAATTGCCATCAATCCTAATTTTACTATTCCTGATGATGGTGCTGGCCATGGCAAAAACCTTTGTGATAATTAATTAATTACATTTCCTAAAATACTATTATTAGAACTCTTTCTTTGTTATTTTTTAACAAAGATAAGCTTATTGTATGGAGGCTAGTCTCAAAATAAGGTTTCTTCTATTAAGTGTTTGATGATCTACATAATAACTAAGAAATTCTTAAATAGTTATTGTAAAAGATGAATTATCAAGTTGCATATTTAAAGTGGTGTGCTTCGTGATTATGTTGGTACTTTAATCCTTGAATTTTCCCTGCATATTGGGTTTCTAGTTTTACTGTATATATAAACTCTTAGAATGTATGAACTAGTATGAACTGATTGAAAAAAATGAATCAAATGATTGACAAAGGGAGCTAACACCCATTTTATATATAAGGATGTTAGCTTGACTAGCAAGCAAAAGACTAGCTCAACTTCCTAACAAACTAACTAATAAGAAGTAACAAATGTATAACAGACAATTACAAATACAAAAGGATTTAGTTGACAACAAACTATTATGGACAAGATCTAGTGAACCAGCTCCTGGTTGTTATGTCAGTCATCGTGCACATAAGTCTATCATCTAGCTCTCAACCAGTCTACCAGTCATCGTGCACATAAACCTATCATCTAGCTCCAAGCCAGTTTGTTTGTGAGTCTTCAACCAACTTCATCAACTCCTAGTCTGTCAGGGCTAATTAGCTTGCAAACATGGATAACAAGCTTCACCCTTTGTCTTCAAACATTCCCCCACAAGCTTTGGATTGGAATAAATTGAACAATTCAAACTTGCTAATAAATTATCTGAAGATATCTGCCAACAATCCTTTGGTGAATAAATCAACTAGTTGGTTGTGTCCTTTAATTGATAGTAGTTATAAAATTCCATTTTGAGCCTTCTCTCTAACAATATGACAATCAATGTCTATATAATTTGGCTTTTTATGAAAAACTGAATTGTCTGCAATTTGTATTGCATGAGGTTGTCACAAAATGAAGTTGGTGTCTTTAAGAGATCCGTACTAGACAAATCCCAGTCTAAGTTATTTAACTTTTATATTGTTCTTCGTTACTAGTTTGATTTATCAAGTCGTTGTATTTTCTATACTTTTATGCCTTAATTTTTTAGCATTTTTGAAACTTGCATTTTAGTTTTTATTCTTTAACCTTCACACATTTTTAATTATATATACTTATGTTTATGTTTTTAAGTTTTCAACGATCAAAGTGTTTGCTTAAATTTTATTTTTCTGTAATTTACATGTATTAACTTGTCATTTTCTTCTGTTAATAATTTTTTTATCATTTATTTGAACCGTGTATGTTTCGACATAATGGTTTCTTTACGAAAATGATATGAAACTTGAATGTCAAACTTTCTCCATCTTTGAAATATTTACATGTGTATTTGTTGATATTTATTAATTAATGTTTTTGATAGTTTTCTATTAAAACCAATATCAACATAAACAGATGTATGTGTTCCCCTTTTTAATTCATAAAATAAGACAATTTCTAGTACTATGAACAAAAAAAAAGTATATCGGTATTATCAAAATTTTAACTAATAATTGAGTTAGTTTATCACTAACTCATCCACGTCAGCATTCATATGTTGTATATAAAAAGTTGACAAAATCATTAGTACTGGTTGACAAAGCAATACTATTCAACTACTGGTTAATTAATTCGATAATACCAAAATATGTCAATTTAAAAATGTACTTTAGAAGCCCCATAAAATGAAGTTACATTAATCTCGTACACCATTAATGCGCACAAATTTAAATTGATTAGAGTTAGAAATATTTATTACAACAAACTTTGGTGAAACATTAAAAAATTACGGAGTAAATAGTGATTTTTAGTCCTTAAAAATTTAGATGTAAGTCAATTTAATCCACAAATTTTCAAAATAAGAAATTAGTCATCTAAATTAAAGAATATGAAAAATCTTGATAAACAAAAAAAAAGTATCGAAACCAGTAAAAGTTATATATTCTAATTTCAATAGTCTTTTGCTACATCAAAACTAACATAAGGCTTGTTATCATACCTTCAAAGGGTTATGGCATAACCCTTGGTACATGGTCATTAAAGTCAACTACAAGTACAACGTCCATGTAAGTTTGCGTCTTTCTAAATTTTTTCTCTATAATTTACTTTTTTTCAATTTAAACTCTATAAGTTCAATTTAGTTTTAAAATCATCTATGCTATAAGTTGTTGTTAAAAAAAAGTTTATGTCATAAATAGATGAGTAATGTGACATTTTGATAGATGGTTATTATTAATGAAATAATTAATAATTAAATAAATTAAAAAATGCAATGAAGTAATTAAATTGATTAAAAATAAAATGACATTAAGTTGAAAGAGTTATATTTTAGTCCCTCCATCCAAAATCAAAAACTAGATTTGGGGATTAGACTTCTCACTCCTTCCTCTCCTCCTTTCTCTATTTCTCCTTGTTCTAGAAACAAAAACAAAATTGTAAACTATTACTCACATTAAACTTAGTACATGTAAACTACAATTACAAAGAATCAACATAAAGATCACATATATAAGAAAAATTACTCACATCCCAATGAGGACATCTCCAAAATTGTTGTTTAAGATTTTCATTTGTGTTAAAGACGAATATATGCATTGTTTTCCTACACCCACATTCATGCAATTGAAACGAGTTGAATTTTTTGCAGCGAAACTGATGTCATGGTTGAATTAAGAAGAAGCATATGAAGATTTGAGAATAGTTGAGATTTTAGGTTTCACGAAGGAAAAGAAGAAGAAGGGGGATTTTAGATTTTAGGTTTTTCAAATGTAGGAATTTATGATTTAGTCCTCGTAAATATACCTAGTTGTCAAATATTTGACATATCATCAACAATTGTCATGTCAAAGACTACCGCGTCACTTCTCTGTTTGCAACAAAAGCGTTTTTTTTTAACAACAACGATGATTTTAAAACTAAATCGTAAAAAAAACTTATAAGGACAGCAGAAAGGCGCGAACTTACAAGTACAAATCAAATATTCAACCTTTTAAAATTAATAACAATTTATATTATGTTGATGATGCATATCTAGTTGAATATATGAAATATAAGTGTAAACTTTTTAACGTAGTATTTTTCATATATTTTAAAATTTAATATTAAAAAAATTATTTCAACTAATTATTAAATTTTATTTCCAATAACATTTATTCCTTAAAATAAAATAAGAATACTAATCTCAAATTATTCTTCTCGTGCACTGCACAATATAGGATTTAGTTAAATTAATAACATATGAATAATTAATACATCTTGATGTTTCTACATCATGAGATTGTATCACACATCATTTAAAATATGTCATGCCATTATTTTTTAGTTCAAATATATGGAAGAGGGACAAAAATAGTCCAATTTTAAAATAAGAGAATTAATTACATAAAATTGTAAAAATAGACTAAATAAAACTGCAATTAACCTTAAAATTTATCATAAATTGCTTTTGAATATATAAATAAATCACATTAAAATATAAAATATTGTAATGTGTGTGTACCCGTTACCGAAACAACATATAATGAAAGGGTCAAATCAACAAATAATAGATGATCTTTCACAAAAGCAAAAGAATTAGTAAATTATTACATTACACACCATTTTTTTATTCGATGGATCCATTAAGGTTTACAAAGATGTACAATTTGTTTTTTCTTCTATTAATTACTTTTTACCTAAGGAAAATTACTTTTCATAACATATTAAAGCTAATACTAATATAAATATGAAAATCAAACGGAAAGAGGAAATTGAACGGTTGAGCAATGAATCCATTTTAAGTCTAACTTGGAAATTATGTAGTTTAGTTATAATACCCATAATTAAATTAAAAATTTAGTAGATTAAACTATTGGATAAACCATCTTGAACATACAAAAGAAAATTGAACAATTTATTGGGTTTATGTTCTTTATATGGAAATTCTAAGATTAAAGTTATTCATCGTAAAAAAATACTTGAATAATTTTCAAAATATTAATGTTAACAAATATAGTCTTATTATTATAGATATATAAGTTTACTAATATTAACAAAAATGTATAATTTATATAATATATATATATATATATAATTCATTAAGAAAATTGAAAAACATATCATAATATTTTTTTAAATAACTTTTATTAAGTATTGATATATCACTAGTAACTCTTAAGAGTGAGGTTAATAGTATAATTATATTGTAGAATTGAAAAATTAATAATAAATACTGAATTGAAAATTGAAAGTCATATAATTTTGAATTATTTTTTTAAATGAATTATTTTTTTAAAGATTATAAATATTTAAAAAATATATCTAGTTTTGTCAAAAACTGCTCATATAAATCTCTTTTTGTCATACTTGTAAAACTAGACAATCAAGTTGATAGGTACATTTAACAATTTATCATCAATTTAGTTTCTGATATTAGTATTGAATTTGCAATTAGGTCCTTATACTGTACCAGATATTATCATAAAGACTAATATGGCTAATGTTTGATGAGTGATAGATGTTTTGATATATTGATAATTTTGTAGACATGTTAGAACATTCTACAAAATTATGTCCTAATTGGGTGGTTTACACAATATTAAAAAAAACATAGAGTTTTTTAAGCATTTCATTATGTCTTTAAGTATCACCCCTGGCATATCATTATATAACTCAACAATATCTAAAATCTATTAGGTGTTCCTCCTTCTCTTCTCTTTAATGCAAAGAAAAGAATTTAACAAAATCATGAAAGCTCTTACCTTAATTCTCACATTCTCCATAATTGTTGTTTTCTCGCATGCAACATCAACATTGTTAACTCAATTTCAACTTCAAACGAACCAATCATATGCATTGGACAATGTCCAACCACAAGTAATTAAATTTTATATATACTTTTGATTTTATTTATTTACTTATTTATTTATTTATTTATTTTGGAAATATTAACTATAACACAAAAATTCCTTTTTAATTCACTCGAACTCAAATTTGGAGTAGTTGTTAGTTGGAGAATTAATACATAAACTATTTGGTGGAACTTCTAAAAACAATTTATAGCATTTCCATAAGGTACTATTATTATATTTTGATAAACTATCGAGAATAGGTTATGAAAATAATTTATTTTAAAACTGATAACTTATTTAGTAGTACTTTTTCATTGGTGCCTTTGTTTTCTACAAAAATTTAAGGTTAGATAATGGTGCTTCAATTTCATAAATACCCTTTTAAAGTGTAGTCACTACACACTTTATATATTAAATAAGAGACTACGTATATGATTTGTATATATGCATGTTTCAGAAAGTCGAAAAACTGGAATGCAAATACAAGGCTACCATAAAGACAAGTTGTCGTTCTCCACTTCATACAAATGACAGAATCGGTATTTTATTTGGAGACGCTAATAACAAAGCGGTAATTAACTATATATAAAACTAACTATATATACGTGTTTCTCAATTTTCTCTTCAAAATTTAATTTGTTGCACAAATAATATTAACTCAATTACAAAATTTTGTGACTTTGTTTCTTGTTTTTGGAAAAGAAATCACATTATCTATTATTTTCAATTTTTTATGATGTACTCAATCACAATATTTAATATTTCTTTTTATTAGAATAAATAAGTACTAATGTACATATTGTTTATAAAAGTAAATATAATTTTTTTTAATTTAATTTAATTGCAGGTTTATGTTTCGAGAATAAATCATCCTGGGGAGTTCAAGCGGTGCAAGCAAGTTCATATGATCTTAGATGGAGAATGTATCGACAAAATATGCCAAATGTACTTAACAAGGAGTGGATCAGATGGTTGGATACCCGAGGTTGTCATCTTATATGACTATAAGAACCCTCCTATCGCATTTAACTTTGATGCTAATTTTACTATTCCTGATGATGGTGAAGGCTATGGCAAGAACCTTTGCCATTAAAATTTGTATTAATTAATTATGTTCCTAAGATACTATTATTAGAACTCTTTCTTTGTTATTTTTTAACAAAGATAAGCTTATTGTATGGAGGCTAGTCTCAAAATAAGGTTTCTTCTATTAAGTGTTTTATGATCTACATAATAACTAAGAAATTCATAAATAGTTATTGTAAAAGATGAATTATCAAGTTGCATATTTGAAATGGTGTGCTTCGTGATTATATTAGGACTTTAATTCTCAAATTTTCCCTGCATATTGGGTTTGTAGTTTTACTTTACATATAAACTCTTAGAATGTATGAACTAGTATGAAATGATTGAAAAAAATGAATCAAATGATTGACAAAGGGAGCTAACACCCATTTTATATACAAGGATGTTAGTTTGACTAGCAAGCAAAGGACTAGCTCAACTTCCAAACAAACTAACTAATAAGAAGTAACAAACTTATAGCAGACAAGTACAAATACAAAAGGATTTAGTTGAAAACAAACTAATTGGGACAAGATCTAGTGAACCAGCTCCTGGTTGTTATATTAGTCATTGTGCACACAAGTCTATCATCCAACTGTCTACCAGTCATCGTGCACAAAAACCTATCATCTAGCTCCCAGTTAGTTTTTTTGTGACTCTTCAACCAGCTTCATCAACTCCTAGTCTGTCAGGGCTAATTAGCTTGCAAACATGGATAATAAGTTTCACCCTTTGTCTTCAAAATTTCTAACAAATGATATGAAAATATCTGCCAACAATCCTTTGTTGGAACCAAGTTGGTTCTTAAGTACTTAGGATTTTGATGTTTACAAAAGCACTGCATGTAATCTTATTTTGTACTTAGAATTATCATATTGAATGCCACCAGAAGATGAAGTTACCAGAGACAGAAGATAAAGTCACCAGAGGAAGAAGATGAATTACCAGAGGATAACATCAGACCAGAGGATACATGTAAGACCCTTAATTTTTAATTAAAAATTTTGGAATTAATTTTAATTGTATTTTTGGGGATATTTGTAAAATATTTAATATATGTATGTTTGAGTGAATATATATATATATATATATATATATATATTTATTTTGGAGGATGAATTAAAATTATTGGATGAAGATTAAATTAATTTAATTACGAGTAATTAAATTAATTGGGCAGTTAATTAATTGAGGATTAGTGGCTAATTACAAGACAATTAAGTGCTGAATGACCCAGCCTTATTTTAATATTATTTTGGGGTGAGGTGGCACCACAAAAGCCTATAAATAGGAGTGAACATGATGGTGAAATCAGAACACCATCCCTCCTTCCTCACTGCCCATACTGCATGTAACAATACCCCATTTTTTTCCCTCCCATTCTGTCTCTGTTTTCTGTCCCAGCTCACGAACTCAAAGTGAAAAAGAGGGAGTTCCTCAAAAACACCATTACTTGAAAATCCAAGCATTAAACCAGAAAACCCCCAGTAGTAAAGTTAATCCCCACATTATTATGGAGTTAAAGAACCCAGTTTTGTAGCAGCAAACGCCATTGCAGTTTCACCGTTTTGACACACACACTTGAGCAGAAACAGAGCATGCAACAAGGGTAAGGGCACCTTCCACTTTCTAGTTGCATTAGGGTTGTAAGTGCATAATTTTCATGGCATTACAAGTGTTTTCATTACTATTTTGAAACTGGTTTGTCTGATGCTTGAAGGAAATGAAAAATGCATTTTTGATGTTTTAAGAAACTCTGTGATGATTGCTGTTTTGGGCTGAATGCACTAAAGTTGTGTTGTTTATGTTGGAAAGTGGAAAATGTCTTGAATGTTATTTCAAACATGATTCAAAAACGCATGTTCATAAAACTATTTTGAAAATGGTTTTGAAATGCAAAAATGCATTCTGTTTATGTTTTGCTGCTCTGTGATGCTGCATGTTATTCTGATATGTGTGAAAGTTGAAATGCTTGCATGTCCTTCTGATGTGTTGTGAAAGTTGAAATGCATGCATGTTATTCTAATATGTGTGAAAGTTGAAATGCTTGCATGTTCTTCTGATGAGTTGTGAAAGTTGAAATGCTTGCATATCCTTCTGATGTGTTGTGAAAGTTGAAATGCTTGCATGTTATTCTGATATGTGTGAAAGTTGAAATGCTTGCATGTTCTTCTGATGTGTTGAGAAAACTGAAATGTGTGTTGTTCTGATGGTTGTAAAATCTAGATGATTCTGATGATTGATCATTCTGTTTCTGTTTCTGGATGAATTGGTGTTAATGATTTTGATTCTGTTTCTGTTGTAAATGACTCTGGTGATGTTGATGATTTAAAAAGAAAATGGATTTTTCATCAGGAAAGTATCGTCTGGAAAGAAAAAAAAATGTTGAATCTGTTTTGATGTTTGGTTGTTTGTTTTTAAAAGAACACAGTTTGAAAAGGGTTGAAATCTCAAGAAAATTTCACTGGTTTTCGAAGGTGTATTCGAATACAACATGTGTGTATTCGACTACAACTTGTAAAGTTCTGTTTTACTTAAGTTTTCAAACTTGTATTCGAATACAAGCCCCTGTATTCGAATACAGAGGAAGGATTTTTGCTTCTGTATTCGACTACAGACATGCTGTATTCGAATACATAATGCAGATTTTCACTAGTTTCAACCTCTGTATTCGAATACACTGGGTCAGTATTCGAATACAGATTTGTGTTTTTCCGAAAGCTCAGTTTTTAGCTTCTGTATTCGAATACAGATTCGTGTTTTCCAGAAAATCAAGTTTTAAACACTGTGATATGTATTTTAAAGTGTTGGGAAACCTGGAGAAAGGTTAAAGTGATTTTAAATGGATTCCTTGAAATGTTTTTGAAGAGAAGTAAGATGATGTTTTGAAAACTTTAATGGTCTGGGAGAAAATGTTGAATTTTTCAAGGTTTGGTCTTCCGTATTCGACTACAAGCATGTTGTATTCGAATACAGAATGTTAAAATTGCAGTTTTTGACTTCTGTATTCGAATACAAGGGGTCCGTATTCGAATACAGATTCGAGTTTTCAGAAATTCCAAGTTTTTAAGAGTGTTTTGTAAACCCTGAGTGGTTGGGGAATGTTGGGATTGTTGTGGTGAATTAAAATGGAACTTTGGTGATATTTTGAAGTGGGTGGTGACGAAGTTTTTAAGACTTTACTTATGTAATGAAAGATGTTGTTTTGTGCACTAAGACTGCCTCTGTATTCGAATACCAGAGGGCTGTATTCGAATACATAGTGTAATTCTGCACTGTTTTTGGCCTCTGTATTCGAATACAGAGAAGCTGTATTCGAATACAGATTCGTAAAATTCCAGAAAATCCCAGTTTTAAACACTGCAATTGAATTTTAAGAGTCTGGGAAAACATTTCAAAATGTTAATGAATACTTGGCTGTTTAGTCATGTTTGTGATGATGATAATTCTGACTGTGCTAAGATATTTAAACATGATGAAAAGCATGAATTTTCTGATTTTGCATTCTGTTTCTAGATAAGTGAAACACTGCATATTCATGCATTGCATAGTCAAGTGGTACCCGCGATGGGCTACAGAGTAATGCGCAATCACGTCCTGATCTGTTGAGCGATTGCACGAGTGCTGGAGTGTTGAGCGTCTGCACTAGGTACTGATCTGTTGAGCGATTGTACCTTGGTATATAAGTGCTGGTCTATTGAGCGACTGCACTGGTACTGGACTGTTGAGCGTCTGTACCCTGAAATGTGCAACCACGTGCTGATCTGTTGAGCGATTGCACGAGTGCTGGACTGTTGAGCGTCTGCACTAGGTACTGATCTGTTGAGCGATTGTACCTTGGTATATGTCAAACGTGTTGGTCTGTTGAGCGACTGCACGAGTGCTGGTTTGTTGAGCGACTGCACTAGGTACTGATCTGTTGAGCGATTGCACCTTGGTCTTGAGGGCCGTTAAAGTCAAACATATTGTGCTGGTCTGTTGAGCGACTGCACCTTGGTGATTCCAAGAAAATTTGTATACATGAGCATATACATATTGCATTGAGGGTTTGACCGGTGGGTCACGTTTGATTATATGATGAATGGTTGGGAATTGAATATGTGTGAGTACTATGCAGAATCTGTATTCTGATTTAATGATTGTGATTTGCTGAGGTGTTATCTGTACTTATCACATATTTCATAATAATTGACTGTTGTTTTTGAAAAGGCATACATGTCATTAATTTTCAAATGAGCATTATTATCTTCCAAAAATGTTTTATTGTTTATCATTAAATTTCCAGAATTAAGTAATTATTTTAATTCCTTTCGAATTAAATCTGGAAAATCATTTTTAATATTGATTTAAAAAAAAATGCACCCGCGTTGTGTTTTAAACTCGGGGTGTTACAATTGTGGTATCAGAGCATTTGGTTAAAGTTTTGGGATAAAGCTCTGATTTAAAGTTTTTGTTTTGAGTTACTAGCTGATCATGCATAAGAGCAAGTAGTTAAGTGTCAAGTCTTGTGTAAGTTATGGTGTGACTGAAGTGATGATGGTTTTGTAGGGAAACAATGCCTCCACGAAGGGACGACACCACGAGAACAAATGTCAGCCGGGAAGATAGGATGGCTGAAGCAATGAACAACATGGCTGCGTCTGCTGCTGCACAAACGGCTGCCAAGACTCAACGCGATCTGGAAAAGAGAGAAAGAGAGATTCGCGCTGCTGAATCTAGAGGACTAGAGGATTTTCGTCGCCATAATCCTCCCAAGTTCAAGGGTGATGAGGGTCCAGAAAGAGCGGACCAGTGGATCCAAGAGATGGATAAGATCTTTGAGATGATTAACTGTCGGGCAGCAGTGAAAGTCAATTATGCCACGTACTTACTAATAGGGGATGCAGAGTATTGGTGGAGAAGTACGAGATTACTGATGGGGTCAGCTCAAGAGGAAGTGAACTGGGAGTCGTTCAAGAAGAAGTTTTTGGACAAGTACTTCCCGATGAGTACTAGGACCAAGTTGGGTGATGACTTTCTGAAATTGTACCAGGGGAATATGACAGTGGGAGAATACGCAGCTAAGTTTGAGTCGTTGTCCAGACATTTCAGATTCTTTCGGGAAGAAGTTAATGAACAGTTTATGTGTCATCGCTTTTCAGAATGGATTGAAGTACGAGATCCAAGATTTGGTCCTACCCTTGGGAATACAACGTTTCCAAATGCTAGTAGAAAAGTGTAGAGAGGTGGAAGAGATGAAGAACAGGAGGCCCAACATATGAGGGAACTTTAACTCTAGAGGGCCTAGTCAGGTACATAATCAGAACAATAAAGGGAAGCAAGTTGCCAAGCCGTATAACCAGCCACCAAACAACAAGAGAGGCCAGAATCGGCCAGGAAACCAGAACTTTGGACGGCAATTAGGACAAGGAGTCCGATGTTATCGATGTGGGAAGGAAGGACATATTGCAACCGCTTGTACTACGAGGGATATGATGTGCTTCAACTGCCACAAGCCAGGACACGTGGCGAGGGATTGCCGGGTTCCGAAGGTGGAGCCAACTGTGAACGCGACTAGGGCTACTCGTCCTACTGCTAGAGGCCGTGTCTATCACATGGGTGCTGAAGCTGGAAGACAAGCCCAAAATTTAATCCAGCAAGATTGTGAGATTGCAGGTAACACACAAACTGCAATTTTTGATTCGGGGGCAACCCATTTTTCATTGCTATGGATTGTGTGCATCGTTTGAAGTTGTCTGTGTCTGCTTTGCCTTTTGATTTGGTTGTTTCTACACTTGCTAAGACTTTGACTGTAAACTCTGCATGTTTACACTATACCGTAACGATACAGAATAGAGATTTCTTGGTCAATTTAATCTGTTTACCCCTACAATCACTCGAGATCATTCTCGGCATGGATTGGATGACCTATAACTACGTAGTTTTGGATTGCGCTCGAAAATTGGTTCTTTTCCCCGAACCTGGAGTCGCTCGGTATTTGGATGCTAACCAACTCGGAGTATCACTGAGAGAAGGAACTCAGAAATTTTTATCATTGGCTAACGTGGAGACCAAGATGGATGTGAACATAGGAGATGTGATGTTAGTCAAAGAGTATCCGGACGTATTTCCAACGGAAATTCTAGGATTACCCCCGGTAAGAGAGGTGGAATTCTTCATTGACTTACACCCAGGAACTGGACCTATTTCCATTGCGCCGTACCGGATGTCGCCATTGGAATTAAGCGAGCTTAAGGGTCAAATTGAAGGATTATTGGAGAAAGGATTTATCAGACCAAGTGTGTCGCCCTGGGGAGCTCTGGTGTTGTTGGTTAAGAAGAAGGATGGAAGTTCACGTTTATGTGTGGATTATCGGCAACTTAACAAGGTGACTATCAAGAATCGTTATCCATTACCACGCATCGACGATTTGATGGACCAATTGAGGGGAGCAGCAGTGTTTTCAAAGATTGATTTGAAATCAGGATACCCTCAGATTCGAGTAAGAGAAGGAGATATTCAAAAGATTGCTTTCAGGACTCGTTACGGACACTATGAATATCTCGTTATGCCTTTTGGAGTTACGAATGCACCATTAATATTTATGGATTATATGAATAGGATATTCAGCCCGTTTCTGGATAAGTTCGTGATGGTATTCATCGACGATAATTTGATTTATTCAAAGGATGAAGAAGAACATGAAGAGCACTTACGCCAAGTTCTTGAAGTCTTACGCGAAAAGCAGTTGTATGCCAATCTGTCGAAGTGCGAGTTTTGGCTAAAGGAAGTGAATTTCTTGGGACATGTGATAATGAAAGAAGGAATCGCTGTCGATCCAGCAAAGATTGAGACAATTCTTGCTTGGAAACAGCCCCAGACTGTCACGGACATAAGAAGTTTTGTCGAACTGGCAGGATACTATAGGAGATTCATTGAAGGATTTGCTAAGATTGTAGCTCCTTTGACACAACTCACCAGAAAGAATCAGCCATTTGCATGGACGAAGAAGTGTGAGGAGAGTTTTCAGTTGTTGAAGGAAAAGTTGACAACCTCACCAGTATTGGTTTTGCCACAACCAGAGGAACCGTATGAAGTTTACTGTGATGCATCTCACCAAGGTTTGGGATGTGTTTTGATGCAACACAAGAAAGCTGTAGCCTACGCCTCAAGACAGTTGAAAACTCACGAACGGAACTACCCTACTCATGATTTAGAGCTTACTGCAGTAGTGTTTGCTTTAAAAGTTTGGAGACACTACTTATATGGATGTACATTCACGGTGTTCAGCGACCATAAAAGTTTGAAGTACCTGTTCGATCAGAAGGAACTAAACATGCGTCAGAGAAGATAGATGGAGACTCTCAAGGATTTTGACTTTTCATTGCAGTACCACCCTGGAAAGGCCAATGTGGTGGCTGACGCATTGAGTCGGAAGAGCGTGTCAGTATCTTCAACGATAATGGCCAGACAACAGGAGTTGTGGTAAGCATTTAGAGATCTATATTTGGACGTAAAGTTTGCACCGGGAATAATGAAGTGTGGAATGATAACAATTTCGAGTGGATTACTTGAGGAGATTGCAAACTTGCAAGATGACGCATTGATCCAAGAAAAGAGGAATCTGATAGTGCAAGGACAGACCACTGAATTCAACATCGGAATAGATGATATTCTGAGATGTAACGGAAGAGTTTGTGTACCGGAAGCTGCAGAAATGAGAAGAGCAATTTTGAATATGTATCAGCTTGTTTGACTTGTCAGAAAGCGAAAGTGGAACATCAACGACCTGCTGGAATGCTACAACCTTTGGACATACCGGAATGGAAGTGGGACAGCATTTCCATGGATTTCATAACAGGACTGCCCAAGACAAGGAAAAAGAATGATTCTATTTGGGTAATAGTGGATCGATTGACGAAGTCCGCACATTTCCTACCGGTAAGGACCACTTATAAAGTAGATAAGTTGACAGAGATCTACATCGCTGAGATTGTGAGGTTACATGGAGTGCCATCAAGTATAGTATCGGACCGTGACTCAAAGTTCACATCTCACTTTTGGGGAGCGCTGCATGAAGCGTTAGGAACGAAACTGAAATTGAGTTCCGCTTATCATCCACAAACAGACGGACAAACCGAGAGAACGAATCAGTCCTTGGAAGATCTATTGAGAGCATGTGTGTTGGATGATAGAGGAAACTGGGATGAAGTGCTGCCATTGATTAAATTCACTTACAACAACAGTTTTCACGCAAGTATTGGAATGGCACCCTATGAAGCTTTATATGGACGCAAGTGTCAGACTCCTTTATGATGGTATAAGGACGGAGAGAGCATGATTGTTGGACCTGAGATGGTGGACTAGACCACAAGGAAAATCAAGAGGATACAAGAGAAAATGAAGGCTTCGCAAGATCGTCAGAAGAGTTATGCGGACAAGCGTCGCAGACCCTTGGAATTTGAGCAGGGTGATCTGTATTTCTAAGGGTTACGCTTACAACTGGTGTGGGCAGAGCTATTAAGTCAAGAAAGTTAACTCCGAAATTTATTGGACCATACCAGATCACGGCATGAATTGGACCATTGGCCTATCGGATTGCTTTACCTCCAATACTGTCCAACATTCACGACGTATTTCATGTGTCGCAGTTAAGGAAATACATTGCAGACCCGTCACATGTGATCGAACCAGATACAATTCAGCTGAGGGACAACCTGTCTTTTGAAGTATTGCCTGTAAGGATTGAAGACAGGAAGATTAAACAGTTGAGGAATAAGGAAGTCCCACTAGTCAAAGTGATTTGGAATCTGACTACGGGAGACGCGACTTGGGACCTGGAGAGTAATATGAGGGAGCAATATCCTCAGTTGTTTAGGGACATGTAGTTTCGAGGTCGAAACTAATTTAAGGGGGGGAGTAATGTAAGACCCTTAATTTTTAATTAAAAATTATGGAATTAATTTTAATTGTATTTTTGGGGTTATTTGTAAAATATTTAATATATGTATGTTTGAGTGAATATATATATATATAAATATTTATTTTGGAGAATGAATTAAAATTATTGGATGAAGATTAAATTAATTTAATTACAAGTAATTAAATTAATTTAATTACAAGTAATTAAATTAATTGGGCAGTTAATTAATTGAGGATTAGTGGCTAATTACAAGACAATTAAGTGCTGAAGGACCCAGCCTTATTTTAATATTATTTTAGGGTGAGGTGGCACCACAAAAGCCTATAAATAGGAGTGAGCATGATGGTGAAATCAGAACACCATCCCTCCTTCCTCATTGCCCATACTGCATGTAACAGTACCCCATTTTTTTCCCTCCCATTCTGTCTATGTTTTCTGTCCCAGCTCACGAACTCAAAGTGAAAAAGAGGGAGTTCCTCAAAAACACCATTACTTGAAAATCCAAGCATTAAACCAGAAAACCACCAGTAGTAAAGTTAATCCCCACATCATTACGGAGCTAAAGAACCCAGTTTTGTAGCAGCAAACGCCAGTTGCAGTTTCACCGTTTTGACGCACACACTTGAGCAGAAGCAGAGCACGCAACAAGGGTAACGGCACCTTCCACTTTCTAGTTGCATTAGGGCTGTAAGTGCATAATTTTCATGGCATTACTAGTGTTTTCATTACTATTTTGAAACTGGTTTGCCTAATGCTTGAAGGAAATGAAAAATGCATTTTTGATGTTTTAAGAAACTCTGTGATGATTTCTGTTTTGGGCTGAATGCACTAAAGTTGTGTTGTTTATGTTGGAAAGTGGAAAATGTCTTGAATGTTCTTTCAAACATGATTCAAAAACGCATGTTCATAAAACTGTTTTGAAAATGGTTTTGAAATGCAAAAATGCATTCTGTTTGTGTTTTGCTGCTTTGTGATGTTGCATGTTATTCTGATATGTGTGAAAGTTGAAATGCTTGCATGTCCTTCTGATGTGTTGTGAAAGTTGAAATGCTTGCATGTTATTCTGATATGTGTGAAAGTTGAAATGCTTGCATGTTCTTATGATGTGTTGTGAAAGTTGAAATGCTTGCATATCCTTCTGATGTGTTGTGAAAGTTGAAATGCTTGCATGTTATTCTGATATGTGTGAAAGTTGAAATGCTTGCATGTTCTTCTGATGTGTTGAGAAAACTGAAATGATGTGTGTTGTTCTGATGGTTGTACAATCTGGATGATTCTGATGATTGATCATTCTGTTTCTGTTGTAAATGATTCTGGTGATGTTGATGATTTAAAAAGAAAAAGGGATTTTTCATGAGGAAAGTATCGTCTGGAAAGAAAAAAAATGTTGAATCTGTTTTGATGTTTGGTTGTTTGTTTTTAAAAGAACACAGTTTGAAAAGGGTTGAAATCTCAGGAAAATTTCACTGGTTTTCGAAGGTGTATTCGAATACAACATGTGTGTATTCGACTACAACCTGTATGAAACTAAGTCCAGACCAGAAGAAATGATGTCCAGATTTAATCCATACCTGATCTAGATCAAGAGGTAAATGTCCAGAATTAAATATCCTTTGTCCAGAGTTAATTTCAGTTTAATCCAGACCCAGTTCAGAATTGGTCCAGATCAGAGGGAAAAGTTTCAGATCAATGGTCAAGATTTAAGTATATGGCCCAGTGTTGGCCGAGATCAGAAGATCAGACCATGGCCCAGTGTTGGCCGAGATCAGAAGATCAGAAAGTGTGGTCCAGTGTTGGCCGAGATCAGAGGATCACATCAGATCAGATTGCAAGTCCAGAGTGGTCGAGATCAGAAGATCAGAAAGTGTGGTATAGGGTTGGCCGAGATCAGAGGATCACAGCAGATCAGATTGTATGGTCCAGATGTGGACGAGATTAGAAGATCAAACGGTCAAGATTTAATCAAAGTATTAAGAGGATTTGATACAAAAATAAATTGAAGTCTTGTGGGTACTTAGGAGCTATTGGTGGGAAGAAAGATTTGTTCCAGAATTAATTAAAGTCAGGATTGGCCAAAGTTATTTTTGAAAGCATATCTGGAGCTAAAAAGATATGTTTTTTATTTAAGAGAAACCCGATTGGATAAGTTATTTCTGCAAGAGAATTCAGCAACATACAACTCGAATTTAAGCTTGGAAGAGACTCTAATTCACATCTATAAAAGGAGGCTCAAGACTGAAGACTCAGCATCGAAAATCACAAAAGAGTCATACACTTCGAAAAGCAAACACTCGAGTTTTCAGTGAGGTTAATTGTGAGTTCCAGCTTTCCAGAAGCTAGCACTCGTGTTATTTTCTTTCCCTTGTGTTAGATCTAAGTTGTTGAAGTAGAGTCTACAATCTGAGGGAGTCAGAAGGGGTAGCAGATTACTTGGCAATTAGATTCAAGGCGTTGTAATTCCTTCTACATTTTGGGGTTGTCAGATTCGTAAGAGAAGACTTGACTTAAGAAGTCAAGGTGCTGTATTCCTCAAAAGTCTAGGATTGTTAGACTGTTTGAGAAGACTGACTTGGAGGGTCAGTGGTATTGTTGTAATTCAAGGTTTTGAATTAGTGAAATCCTTCAAAGTGAAAGGACTGGACGTAGACTCGTTAACGGTGAACCAGTATAAAATTTTGTGGTTTTATTTTTACTTTATATCCGCTGCTAACTCTGTTTTATTCATACATCAAGTTTTGTTTTAAAACTGCAAAAACAGGAAAAAGTATTCAAGTTAGTCAAACACAACCCCCCTTCTCGTATTTGCACCTTCATCCTTCAGTAAATAAATCAACTAGTTGGTCGTGTCCTTTAATTGGTAGTAGTTATATAATTCCATTTTAAGTCTTCACTCTAACAATATGACAGTGAATGTTTAGAAAATTTAACTTCTCGTGAAAAACTGAATTGGCTGCAATGTGTATTACATTGAGATTGTCACAAAATAAAGTTGGTGTCTTTAAGAGATCTGTATTAGACAAATCTCATTCTAAGTTATTTAACTTTTATATTGTTCTTTCTTACTAGTTTGATTTATCAAGTAATTGTATTTTTTGTACTTTTATGCCTTAAATTTTTAGCATTTTTCCAACTTGTATATTAGTTTTTATTCTTAACCTTCACGCATTTATAATTATGAATACTTATGTTTATGTTTTTAAGTTTTCAATCAAAGAGTTTGCTCAAATTTCATTTTTGTGTAATTTAATTGTATTAAATTGTGATATACATTCACTTGTTTTAACTTGTCATTTTTTTCCGTTAACAAATTTTTTTAGCATTTATTTAAACCGTGTATGTTTCAATATAATGAGTTAGTTTATCATTAACTCATTCACGTCACCATTCATATGTTGTATATAAAAAGGTGACTAAATCATTAGTACTGGTTGACAAAGTAATACTATTCAACTATTGATCAATTAATTTGATAATACTAAAATATGTCAATTTCAAAATGTCCTCTAGAAGCCCCCATAAAATGAAGTTACATTAATCTCGTACACAATTAATGTGCACAAATTTAAATTGATTAGACTTAGAAATATTTATTACAACAAATTTTGGTGAAACATTAATAATTATGGAGTAAACAGTGATTTTAAGTCCTTAAAAATTTAGAGGTAAGTCAATTTAGTCCACAAATTTTCAAAATAACAAATTAGTCATCTAAATTAAAGAATATGAAAACTGTTGATAAACAAAAAAAAATAATATCAAAAACGGTAAAAGTTATACATTCTAATTTCAATAGTCTTTTGCTACATCAAAACTAGCATAAAAATATTAAAATTGTCGTCTAACATTTGAAAAAATGACTAAATTAATCGATATTTTTTAATTTAACAACTAAATTACTATATTCAAACAAATCTATCTAAGGGTTGTTACCATACCTTCAAAGGGTTATGGCATAATCCTTGGTACATGGCCGTTAAAAAAAAGTTTATGTCATAAACAAAAGAGTGACGTGACAGTTTGATAAATGATTATTATTAAAGAAATTAAAAAATGCAATGAAGTAATTAAATTGATTAAAAAAATGAAATTAAGTTAAAAGTGTTATATTTTAGTTCCCCCATCCAAAATTAGAAAATACTTTTCGGGATTAGACTTCTCACTCATTCCTCTCCTCCTTTCTCTATTTCTCCTTGTTCTACAAACAAAAACAAAAAATTAAAAATTAAACTTAGTAAATGTAAACTACGATATCAAAGAATAAACATAAAGATCACATATATAAGAAAAATTACTCACATCCCGATGAGGACATCTCCAAAATTGTTGTTTATAATTTTCATATGTTAATGACGAATATATGCATTTTTTTCCTACACCCACATTCAGGCAATTCAACGAGTTGAATTTTTTACCGTGAAACTGATGTCATGGTTGAACGTAGAAGAAGCATATGAAGATTTGAGAATAGTTGGGATTTTAGGTTGCACGAAGGAAAAGAAAAAGAAAGGGTATTTTAGATTTTTCAAAGTAGGAATTTATGATTTAGTCCTCATAAATATACCAAGTTGTCAAATATTTGACATATCATCAACTATTGTCATGTCAAAGACTACTACGTCACTTCTCTGTTTGCCACAAAAGCTTTTTTTTTTTTAACAACAACGATGATTTTAAAATTGTAACGCCCCGGATTTTTGGTCCAAAACATTACTAAAAAAATACTTTTAGAAAAATTTACGATAATTTTTTTTGGGTAAGAATATCTAACATTTATGCTTTTAAAGAATTAGTAAAAATCACATTTATTTAATATTAAAAATTGTTTATTCAAGCTAAAATAATGAAAAAAAAAAAGCAATCATTCTTAACGGAAGGGAATCCACTTCCGTATTTCTAGAATTCGAGTGCATTTTAAAGTTTGGTGATAAAAAATTTAAAAATAGACATAGAAATATTGTGGCAATCCTTATTATTACAAAATTGTCTTGAAAACCTCATTTTTACCCCACGTTCGCCGCACGTTAATACTCATCAACTACTCTTGAATCTCCTAGAACTCATTAGTACCTAAAATGTTGTTGTGAGGGTCAGTTTTTTTCCATCGTCCACATCAAACCAAAGCTAAACATATAGAAGAACAACACAAAATATATAAAAGTAAAAACTTCAAATTTAAAAGAAGAAAAAATGCGCAAACAGTAAATCGCATATAAAAAAAATATGTATAATGCATGCTCTTAAACTATACGATCCAGATATAAACCTACCACTAAGGCAACTTCCACACAGAAAAATCACCCATACCAATGGGAAAAATAAACCTGTCACTAAGGCAACTCCACGAAGATGCATATGCAATGACATGACCATATATTATCAAAACTATCCTCGCCCACAGCCCACTAAGAATCAAGTCATATGCATTAAAAAAAATCACCTTTTTAAAATCATCATCTTATTCAGACATCACAAAGATCACATATCACACATCCTTATCATGAGAATCATATATTCATAGACAAATAATCATTAAATAATAGTTTTCACCACGTACGCATAAAAATCGGGACTTGACTTCATTTACACCATAAAGATTGAAACTTTATATATAACAAGAAACTTCAGACTCCAACTCATATACATCATCAAAATCAAAACCTTATCATATATATAACCAAAAAAAAAAATCATATTTTGCTTCATATCGATCATAAAAATTAAAACTTTATCACGTATAATATAAATATTCATATTTTACTTCTTAAAAAGACATACATTACATATCAAACTCAACGTAAAGAATTTTGGATTTCATTATTTTATTTTATTAGTCTACATTTATTTCTTTCAAAAGCAAGCAATTATAACTATTAATTTCATGTCATCCATCTAATGGTCTAACTATAATTTGTGTTGGGAAAAGCCCTTACCTTGGTCACTTTTCTTCCTAGTACGAAGCTCTAAGCCCCCACAAAGTTGTTCACAAGAAAAGTTTAATTCATGAAGATGAGGTGTGAAGGAGATGACGGCTAGGGTTTCGGTATTCTTTTCTTCTTATTATTTTTAGTATCGAAATATTGTGGACTTTAGGGAAAATTTAAAGTGGAGATTATTGGTAGATAGTGTTGGGCCCAAATAAAGAACAGAAGGAAGAAAATATTATTTTATTTATTATTATTATTTTTTTCTTAACCTTGATCATACAAAAATTAAGCCACAAACTTCAAGCCCAAATTTCTATTATGGGTTGGGTTACACCAAGCCACAAACCCTTAGCCCAAATTCTTCTTGTAATAAAAAAAAACATCTATATATATATATATATATATATATATATATATATATATATATATATATATCTAACTTCTCCATTGATTAAATAATTCTTACTAATAATTTTATCAACTACAATAAGTCGAACAAGGCAAATAATTATCACACCTAATTTAATATTGAGAAATATATATATATTTATAGGTCTTAATTATTTTAAATAATAAATTTAGAGGATGTTACAATACTCACCCCCTTAAAAATAGTTTCGTCCTCGAAACTAGTCGGACATGAAAAGGTCAGGGTAAAGCTCTCATTTTTTCCTCTAATTCCCAAGTTGCATCTCCAATTGTTTGGTGTAACACCCCGATTTTTAACAGCGGGAGTGTATTTTATTTTAAAACAGATAAAAGAATTTCCAAATTAATTCAAAAGAATTAAAAGAAATTAAAATTAAGTCATTTCATAAAATAATACGCTGTAATCCAAATGACAAAAGTAATTAAATAATTACATCATAATTATAACCAAGTAAGATGGTATTGGGAAATTGATCTTCAAAATATACCAAAATAAAATACTTCAAAAACTGTATCCTAGACCCACCAAAACACTATCAAAGTGCGCAAAAGATACAATCATCCCAAAATAAATAAATACAACCATCAACACTAGGCCCTATACAAAAAGACTAGTCTGATCTGATCATGCACTAAAGCTACAATAGCAAGGGTTTCTACCGCATCCTCTACAAGTCTCGTCTTCACCCCAATTATCGGTCCCTATGCGTCGTCCACAAATACTTCGTACGTGAAGATCAAGGAAAACTAACGACGTCTCTGTCATTAGTGTAACCATCGGCGGTACGAGTTTGGGTATCATATGAGGGCAAAGCCCAATTTTCCACAATAATTGTAAAGGGTCACCAATCGAAATTAACAATCACCACATAGCAGTTATGTCACAGATAACAAGTACATACATGGCATATTCCAATGCTATGACAACAGTAATAAATGAGTATGCTCACTTATTAAAATGTATAACATCTACATTTTTGAGAAACAACAAATTTCATATAAATCATGTTGCAAGTCCAAATAAAATCAACAACTCATTAGGAATTTAGAATTTCACGGTACTTGCACACACCGATTTCCACACATAAGTTCCTAACAACCATGACTCTCAAGTCAACCAACCCAATGCAATATGTCTATGCCAATGTACACAACTCTAGAATTACCAGGATGTAAACCTTCCTTGAAAGATGTGTAAATCATAATTGTACCGCCTATCACAGGCCAAGGTACTAATTACCAAGATGCAGTCTCTCATGGACCAGCACAATTTACGTGTGTTAGCCTATCACAGGCCAAACAGTACCAAAGTGCAATCTCTCACGGACCAGCACAGGTGCAGTCTCTCACAGACCAACACCATTTACATATGTTAGCCTCTCACAGGCCCAACACACAGAAGTTAAATCCTCGCACTGATAGAATGGACCATCTAATACACGCGGAACCACTCCGTAGCCCGGATAGAATGGACCATCTAATACACGCGGAACCACTTTGAAACCCGGATAGAATGGACCGTCTAACACACATGGAACCACTCTATAACCCATCACGGTCACTACTTAACTTCGCGGCCCATCACGGTCACCGCATCAACTCTGTGGCCCATCGCGGTCACCACCTGACTATGCAATGCATGCACATGCTATATTTCTCTTCATTGAAAACAATATGCAAATGCAATCTGGAACCCAGACACTCCATCACCACCTCAAACCATCTCAAGAACTTCATATAGTTTATCATAAGCCTTACAAATGTTTCCCAAATAATTAAGTGCATAAACCAATGTTTAAAAATAGAATTTTTGAAAGAAAAAAATCTATATTCGAATACAGCTTCCTTGTAGTCGAATACAGATGCTAAAACTGTGGCAAAATCAGCAATTCTGTATTCAGATACGAGGGTGTCGTAGCCGAATACAGATGCGAAGTCAGTGGCAAAAATTGTAATTTTGTATTCGAATACGACAGGGTCATAGCCGAATACAGATGCTAAGTCAGTAGCAAAAATCACGTATTTGTATTTGAATACGGAGTGTCGTATTCGAATACGAGGTTCAAAATTTGAATAAAACTGAAATTTTACAGAAGTGTATTTGAATATATTAGTGTCGTATCCGAATACATCTTCGAACACAGTGAGATTTTCCAGAAAACTTCAACACATTTTCAAACTCTTTTCTTTAAAAACCAACACAAACACCATAATACAATCACCACTTCTTGAACCACAAAACCCAGAATGTCAACAACACAACATAAATGATTTCTTTCACAACAACAATAGAGCATTACCATCAATAACAGCAACCAAAAGCAGCACAGCAACCACAACGCAACAAACATGCATCATTTCAACAACATGCATGGCAGTTTCAGTATCCAACAGCTACATGTTTTAAACCCACATAACACATAACAATCATCCATCAAACATGCATTTAGAATCCCTACATGCAATCTAAAATGTTGGAAGGAGTCCCTTACGTTCGTTACGTTTTCTTGCTCGTTTACGTTACCACGACTAAAAATGGCAAAACTGTTGGAACCAAGTTGGTTCTAAGCACTTAGGATTTTGATGTTTACAAAAGCACTCCATGTAATCTTATTTTGTACCTTGAATTATTAATTAAATGCCACCAGAAGATAAAGGTTCCAGAGGTAGAAGATGAAGACACCAGATAATGCATCCAGAAGGTACCAGGGGATGCATCCTGAAATTACCAGAAGATATCTTTGCTGGCCCATATCAGAAGGAAGCAAAGTCAGAAAGACACCTGGACCATACTAGAAGGAAGCCTGCCAGAGGGAGACATGATCCAGACCAGAAGGAATCATAAGTCAGACTCAGTCCAGAAGTAATTCTGACCAGAAGATGGCCCGACAATGAAATGATAATCAGCCCAGACTTGATTCAAACTTAATCAGAGGATAAATTAATGGGTCCAGAATAAGATATTCAATCCAGATTTGACCCAGGCCAGAAGATAGCATGGTTCAGGGTATGAAACTAAGTCCAGATCAGAAGAAATGATGTCCAGATTTGATCCATACCTGATTCAAATCAGAAGGTAAAATGTCCAGACTGAAAAATTATTTGTCCAGATTTAATTTCAGTTCAATCCAGATCCAGTTCAGAATTGGTCCAGATCAGAGGGAAAAGGTTCAGATCAATGGTCAAGATTTAAGTATATGGCCCAGTGTTGGCCGACATCAGAAGATCAGACCATGGCCCAGTGTTGGCCGAAATTAGAAGGTCAGAATGTGTGGTCTAGCATTGGCCGAGATCAGAGGATCACAACAGATTAGTTTGCAAATCCAGGTTGGCCGAGATCAGAAGATCAGAAAGTGTGGTCCAGGGTTGGCCGAAATCAGATGATCACAACATATCACTTAGTATGGTCCAGATGTGGACTGGCGCAGAAGATCAAACGGTCCAGAATTAATCATGATGATAATCGATGGAGATTTAATTTAATTTGATCAAAGTATTAAAATGATTTGATTCAAAAATAAAGTGAAGTCTTGTGGAATTTAGAAGTTGTTGGCGGGAAGAAACTAAAAATAGGATTGGCCAGTTATTTTTTAAAGCAAATCTGAAGCTTAAAAAGATATGTTTTTTATTTAAGTGAAGCCTGATTGGTCAAGATATTTTTGCAAGACAATCCAGCAAGATACAGCTCGAAATTAAGCTTGGAAGAGACCCTAATCTGCATCTATAAAAGGAGGCTCAAGGCAGAATACTTAGCATCGAAAATCACAAAAGAGTCATACACTTCCAAAGCAAACATTACAGTTTTCAGTGAGGTTAATTGTGAGTTCCAGCTTTCCAGAAGCAAGCACTCGTGTTATTTTCTTTCCCTTGTGTTAGATATAAGTTGTTGAAGTAGAGTCTACAATCTGAGGGAGTTAGAAACCATGGAAAGGTAAGAAACATAATATTTCCTACTTTAAGCAATTCGGTTGCATCTGTTTTATGTTGAACACTAAAGACAATCTAGCTAACTTTGATTCTAGATCTCAAAAGTGTACCTTTATTGGCTACTCGGACAAAAGCTTATAGCGTGTTTAACAAAGAAACTAACACTGTGGAAGAATCAATCCACATTAAGTTTGATGATAAACAGCTTGACTCTGAAAAGTCAAAGCAAGATGAGGAAATTACAGGTGAACTAGAGGCACAAGAACCAAAAGCTGAACCAGTAGCAGAATCTGAGAAAGATCAAGATGAAGAAGAACATGCTGACTCTGAAGAAAAGTCAGAGGGAAAGAATGGAAGTACAAGTCTTCACATCTAGAATCTCTCATTATTGGCAGTGCAGCAGAACCTTTAAAGACCAGATCATCAAGTAGAGAAACCAATCTATTTGGTTTACTCTCAACAATTGAACCAAGCAATGTTGATGAGGCTTTGGCAGAGGAAGGTAGGATACTTGCAATGCAAGAAGAGTTGAATGAATTCCAAAGGAATGATGTTTGGGATCTGGTATCCAGACCAAACAAAAACATTATTGGAACCAAGTGGGTATTCAGGAATAAACTTAATGAAAAAGGTGAAGTGGTAAGGAACAAAGCCAGACTTGTAGCTCAAGGATACAATCAACAGGAAGGTATCGATAAAACTGAGACATTTGCTCCAGTGGCCAGGTTAGAAGCAATTAGAATTCTTTTATCATTTGCTGCTAATCACGATATAACTCTGTATCAAATGGATGTTAAAAGTGCATTCTTAAATGGCTACATAAGTGAAGAAGTCTATGTCAAATAGCCCCCTGGATTTGACAACTCTGATTTTCCAGACCATGTTTTAAACTTAAAAAATCTTTATATGGTTTAAAACAAGCACCAAGGGCATGGTATGACAGACTTAGTACCTTTCTGCTTAAGAATGAATTTGATAGAGGCCAGATTGATAATACTCTATTTAGGAAATCCATTAAAAATGATATTTTAATTATCCATGTTTATGTTGACGATATCATCTTTGGATCGACTAATGGCACTTTGTGCAAAGAGTTTTCTGACCTAATGCAGAAAGAGTTCCAAATGAGCATGATGGGAGAACTGAAGTTCTTCCTGGGAATTCAGATTCACCAAGGTAAATCAGGTATACTCATTCACCAATCTAAATATACTAAAGAACTTCTTAAAAAGTTCAAAATGAGTGAATGTAAGCCTATGGCCACCCCCATGCACCCAACCTGCTCACTTGAGAAAGATGAAACCAGCCAAAAGGTAGACCAGAAAACATACAGAGGTATGATTGGATCCCTTCTTTATTTAACTACTTCTAGACCTGACATTTTGTTTAGTGTTTGTGTCTGTGCTCGTTTTCAAGCTGACCCTAGGGAATCCCATTTAACTGCTGTCAAACGAATTCTAAGATACCTTAAAGGAACCACCAACCTTTCCCTGTTATACAAGAAAACCCCCACCTACAAACTCAGAGGTTTTTGTGATTCCGACTATGCTGGAGACAAGCTGGAAAGGAAAAGTACAAGCGGCAACTGCACTTTCTTAGGTGATAATTTGATCTCTTGGTCAAGCAAAAGACAAAGCACCATTGCTATGTCAACAGCCGAAGCTGAGTATATATCAGCAGCAGGATGCAGCTCACAGTTAATCTGGATGAAACACCAACTTGAAGATTACAACATCTTTGAAACCAATATCCCTTTATTCTTTGATAACATTTCAGCCATAAACCTAACCAAGAACCCGATCTTACACTCTAGAGCCAAACACATTGAAATAAAACACCATTTCATTAGGGACCATGTTCAAAAAGGGACTTTAAGCATCCAGTTTGTGGACACTGATCATCAATGGGCTGAAATCTTCACCAAAGAATTACCTGAAGACAGGTTCGAGCTCATCAAGAAACATCTCAACATTGTCTCCATATCTGACTAGCTCAAGTAGTCTTCTTAGGAGTTTTTAATTTTGTTGTAATTTTAATTTTATGTCTTTTATTTTTTGTTTTTTAAATTTCTGTACTTTGTAAAGAAAAAAACAAAAATACAAAAATAGTAGGACTTCTTTTTGGCTGATGAAAAAAAGGGGGAGAGAGAGAAAAATGAGAAATAAGTAGAAAAGGAGAGATAAAAAGAAAGGAGGAGCGAAAAAGAAAGAGATGAAAAGAGAATCAGTTGAAACGGAGAAGAAACAGGGAGAGAGAAAAATAAATCAAAAAGAGATGAAAGGAGAAGAAACAGGGAGAGAGAAAAATAAATCAAAAAGTGATGAAAAGAGAAGGAGTTGAAAAGGAGAGGAGAAGAAAAGAAAAGAAAGAGTGATTCAAGAAGGAGTTGAAAAGGAGAAGAAAAAGTCAGTATCAGACTTAGGGGGAGAGATTAGTCTGAGGGGGAGTATTTCAAGTACTTCAAGTTACAAGCTAGCAAAATAAATTAAGGTTTTGTCATCATCAAAAAGGGGGAGATTGTTGGAACCAAGTTGGTTCTAAGCACTTAGGATTTTGATGTTTACAAAAGCACTCCATGTAATCTTATTTTGTACCTTGAATTATTACATTAAATGTTACCAGAAGATAAAGGTTCCAGAGGTAGAAGATGAAAACACCAGATAATGCATCCAGAAGGTACCAGGGGATGCATCCTGAAATTACCAGAAGATATCTTTGCTGGCCCATATCAGAAGGAAGCAAAGTCAGAAAAAAAAACCTGGACCAGACTAGAAGGAAGCCTGCCAAAGGGAGACTTGATCCAGACCAGAAGGAATCATAAGTCAGACTCAGTCCAGAAGTAATTCTGACCAGAAGATGGCCTGATAGTGAAATGATAAACAGCCCAGACTTGATTAAGACTTAATCAGAGGATAAATTAATGGGTCCAGAATAAGAGATTCAATCCATATTTGACCCAGGCCAGAAGATAGCATGGTTCAGGGTATGAAACTAAGTCCAGACCAGAAGAAGTGATGTCCAGATTTGATCCATACCTGATTCAAATAAGAAGGTAAAATGTCCATACTGAAATATTATTTGTTCAGATTTAATTTCAGTTCAATCCAGATCCAGTTCAGAATTGGTCCAGATCAGAGGAAAAAGATTCAGATCAATGGTCAAGATTTAAGTATATGGCCCAGTGTTGGCCGAGATCAGAATATCAGATCATGGCCCAGTGTTGGCCGAAATTAGAAGGTCAGAATGTGTGGTCCAGCATTGGCCGAGATCAGAGGATCACAACAGATCAGTTTGCAAGTCCAGGTTGGCTGAGATCAGAAGATCAGAAAGTGTGGTCCAGGGTTGGCCGAAATCAGAGGATCACAACATATCACTTAGTATGGTCCAAATGTGGACTAGCGCAGAAGATCAGACGGTCCAGAATTAATCATGATGATAATCGGTGGAGATTTAATTTAATTTGATCAAAGTATTATAAGGATTTGATTCAAAAATAAAGTGAAGTCTTGTGGAATTTAGAAGTTGTTGGCGGGAAGAAACTAAAGATAGGATTGGCCAGTTATTTTTTAAAGCAAATCTGAAGCTTAAAAGGATATTTTTTATTTAAGTAAAGCCCGATTGGTCAAGATATTTTTGCAAGAGAATCCAGCAAGATACAGCTCAAAATTAAGCTTGGAAGAAACCCTAATCTGCATCTATAAAAGGAGGCTCAAGGCAGAATACTTAGCATCGAAAATCACAAAAGAGTCATACACTTCCAAAGCAAACACTACAGTTTTCAGTGAGGTTAATTGTGAGTTCCAGCTTTCCAGAAGCAAGCACTCGTGTTATTTTCTTTCCCTTGTGTTAGATCTAAGTTGTTGAAGTAGAGTCTACAATCTGAGGGAGTCAGAAGGGGTAGCAGATTACTTGGCAATTAGATTCAAGGCGTTGTAATTCCTTCTACAATCTGGGGTTGTCAGATTGGTAGGAGAAGACTTGACTTAGGAAGTCAAGGTGTTGTATTCCTCAAGAGTCTAGGATTGTTAGACTGTTTGAGAAGACTGACTTGGAGGGTCAGTGGAATTGTTGTAATTCAAGGTTTGAATTAGTGAAATCCTTCAAGGTGAAGAGACTGGACTTAGCCTCGTTAACGGTGAACCAGTATAAAATTTTGTGTTTTTATTTTTACTTTATATCAACTGCTAACTCTGTTTTATTCATACATCAAGTTTTGTTTAAAACTGCAAAAATAGAAAAAGTATTCCAGTTAGTCAAACACAATTTAACCCCCCTTCTCGTGTTTGCAACTTCATAAACTCCCATTCGTGTCGTCGCTACCAATGTTACTTCTTTAGCACCGTGAGGATGACAGGAATAACTTTCCTTCTTGACACTCTATGATTTGAGGCTTGGATTTCAAAGAAATCTAGGTTTTGAGTATCCCTTTCACTCTTCACCAACACAAACAGAACCAGAAGAAGAAGAAAGAAGGAAAAATAGAGAAAAGGTGCGCGGGCATGTAAGGAATTAATCTGCTTCTGTTTTCTGAATTCTCTTGTCTCTCACACACAACACATATATATAGGCATACCATGCCACCTACTATGCATATATATATATATATATATATATATATATATATATATATAACTAAAACATGCCCCTCAAGCAACTAAATACTCCCGTCGCAATTACGTCGACAGATAAAATCTTGACCAACTGCCGATATTTAATTACTCGTAATTAAATTAAATAATCCTTCGTCAAATAATTTTAGTCAATCTCAAAAATATTTATATATATATATATATATAAATATCCATACATTAAATATTTTACAATTATCCCAAAGTATACTTGATATTTAATCCATAATTTAATTTTAAAATTAAGGGTATTACATTTGGTCCCAAATTACCTTGACCAATGAGATCTCCTTACCTCGTAGGTGCTTAGTAGTCTTGTCTCCAATGCACAATTATGGAACTGCAAAAGAAAGGTTCTCCTTTGACTGGATATCATCTGGCATGATAATATGGGAAGCATCATATAAGACCCTTAAATTTAAATTAAATTATGGATTGAATATCATATGTATCTTGGAATATTTGTAAAGGTATTTGATATATGTATATGTATATAAATATTTTTGAGATTGAGTAAAATTATTGAACAAAGAATTATTTAATTTAATTACGAGTAGTTAAATATCGGGCAGTTGATCAAGACTTTATCTGCCAACAGAGTTGCGACGGGAGTATTTAGTTGCTGGAGCGGAAAGTTTAATTATAATATGTATATATATATATAGTAAGTGAGCGGTATGCCTATATATGCGTACGTATGTGAGAGGCAAGGGAAGGAAAAAAAATCAGAAACACAGAATCAATTTCCCTCACCTACCTGAGTTGCCTTCTTCTTCTTCCTCTGTTCAGTTCTATTTGTGTTGTTAGTGAGAAGGGATACTCAAAACTCAAATTACATGGAAATCCAAGCCTCGAATAAGAAAGTGTCAAGAAGGAAAGTTATTCCTCTCATCTTTACGGTACTAGAGAACCAACTTTGGTAGCGACGACGCGAGCGAGAGTTTCTCCGGTTTTAGTCGCGGCAACGAAAACGAGCAAGAAAACGTAACTAATGTCAGGGGCTTCTTCCAACTTTCTAGATTGCATATACGGCTGTAAATGCATGTTTGATGGATTGATTATTATGTTATGTTGTTAAAAATTGGGGATGACCATTATTATGTTATTGGAGTTAAGATGCATGCATGTTTGTGGGGACTGTTGTTGATGTCTTGTTGCTGAGATATTGATGTCCTTGCATGTTGCTGTGGATGATCATTGTTATGTTGTTGAAGATTAAAATGCATGTTGTAGAAATGATGCATGTTGGATGCAGTTTATTGTTGTTGTTCTGTTTTTTGTTGTTGTTGTTGTCATTGATGTTGTTGTCCTTGCTCTTTTTGTTGTTGACTTGGTTGATGCATTGATGATGCTTTTGTTGTTGTGTTGATGAGTAAAATCATTAATGTTGTGTTGAGGACGTTCTGGGTTTCAGATTGCATTGCATTCTGTTTTCAGTGAAGAGAAAACATAGCATGTTCATGCATTGCATACTCAGGTGGTGACCGCGATGGGCCACAGAGTTAATACGGTGATCATGATGGGCCGTGAAGTTAAGTAGTAACCATGATGGGTTATAGAGTAGTTCCGCGTGTATTAGACGGTCTATTCTATCCGGGTTTCAGAGTGGTTCCGCGTGTATTAGACGATTCATTCTATCCGAACTACGGAGTGGTTCCGCGTTTATTAGACGGTCCATTCTATCCGTGCGACGATTTAACTTTTGTGTATTTGGCCTGTGAGAGGCTAATACACGTAAATGTAGTGAACGTGATGGGTTATAGAGTAGTTCTGGGTGTATTAGATTGTCTATTCTATCCGGGTTTCAGAGTAGTTTCGTGTGTATTAAACGGTCTATTCTATCCGGGCTACGGAATGGTTCCGCGTGTATTAGACGGTCCATTCGATCTGTAAATCGTGCTGGTCCGTGAGAGACTACACGTGTGCTGGTCCGTGAGAGATTGCACCTTGGTAATTCCAAGAGTTGAGTACATTGACATATACATATTGCATTGGGATAGTTGACCTGTGAGTCATGATTTGATATGAGCTGATGAGTGGAAATCGATGTGTGCAAGTATCGCATGAATTCTAAGTGCCAAATGAGTGTTACGATTGTTGATTGTATCTGCACTTGCACCATGATTTATATGTTAAATTGGATGTTTTGCAAAGATGTAGACATTATACATTTTAATAAGTGAGCATACTTATTTATTATTGTTGTCTTAACATTGAAACATGCCATGAATGTATTTGTTATCTTTGACATAACTGTTATGTGGTAAATGTTAATTTCGGTTGGTGACCCTTTACAATATTGTGGAAATTGGGCTTTGCCCTCAGATGATACCCAAACCCGTGCCACCGATGGATACACTAACGACGGAGACGTTGTTAGTTTTCCTTGATCTTCACGTGCGAAGTACTTGTGGACAACACAGAGGGACAGACAACTGGGGTGGAGACGAGACTTGTAGAGAATGCGGTGGAAACCCTTGCTACTGTAGCTTTAGTGCATGATCAGTTAGTCTTGTTGTATAGGGCCCAAAATTAAATTACTGCGCTATAATTATGATGTGGTTGTTTAATTACTTTTGTATTTTGAATTTACGATGCAATACTATTTTTGAATGGTTTAATTCATATTAAATTTTAATTAATTTTAATTATTTGATTTAAGTCGAAATTCTTTTATTGGTTAAAAAAAATAGTCGCGCTGTTTAAAACTCGGGGTGTTACAATTGTGGTATCAGAGCTTTTGGTTAAATTTTTTGTTAAACTTTTGGTTAAAGTTTTGGTTAGAGCTTGTGGTTGATTTTTGGGTTAGAGGTTTTGGTTAAACTTTTGGGTACAGCTTTGGTTAGATTGTTGGTTGCGAGTCGTTATCTGATCATGCATAGGAGCAAGTAGCTAGAGTGTCAAGTCTTGTATAGTTGTGGTATGTTGAAGTGATGATGTTGTTAAGTTATATTTTAGAATTATTCTAAGTAGTGTGAGATTTCTACTTGGTAATGGTTGTAGGGAACAATGCATTCAAGAAAAGACGATACTACAAGGGCCAACGTCAGCCGGGATGATCGGATGGCTGAAGCGATGAATAACATGGCTGCGTCAGTTGGTGCACAGACGGCTGCAAAGACTCAACGAGATCTAGAGAAAAGAGAAAGAGAGACTCGTGCTGCTGAATCAAGAGGACTAGAGGATTTTCGTCGTCATAATCCTCCAAAGTTCAAGGGTGATGAGGGTCCAGAGAGACCGGACCAACGGATTCAGGAAATGGAGAAGCTTTTTGAAATGATTAATTGTCAGGCAGCAGTAAAGGTCAACTATGCTACATATCTGATACTAGGGGATGCAGAGTATTGGTGGAAAAGTACAAGGCTTTTGATGGGATCATCTCACGAGGAGGTGAATTGGGAGTCGTTCAAAAAGAATTTTTTGGACAAATACTTCCCGATGAGCACTAGAACTAAGTTGGGTGATGATTTTCTTAAATTGCACCAAGGAAACATGACGGTGGGTGAGTGTGCTGCTAAGTTTGAGTCCTTGTCAAGGCATTTCATATTTTTCCAGGAAGAAGTTGATGAACAGTTTATGTGTCATCGTTTCCAAAATGGACTGAAGTATGAGATTCAAGACTCGGTCTTACCATTGGGAATTCAACGTTTCCAAGCCTTAGTGGAAAAGTGTAGAGAGGTTGAGGATATGAAGAACAGGAGGGCTAACCGAGGAGGGGACTTTAATTCAGGAGGGCCTAGCCGGATGAACTATCAGAATAATAAAGGGAAGCAGGTTGCTAAGCTATATAACTAGCCACAAAACAACATGGGCCAGAATCGCCCAGGGAACCAAAATTTTGGACGACAACTGGAACAAGGGGTCCGATGTTTTCGATGCGGGAAAGAGGGACATTATGCTACTGTTTGTACCACTATGAGTCCTTCGTGCTACAATTGCCATAAGCCAGGACATTTTGCAATGGATTGCAAGGCTTCGAAGGTGGAACCAACAGTGAACGCAACTAGGGCTACTCGTCCTACTGCGAGGGGACGCGTTTATCACATGGATGCTAAAGCCGAGAATCAATCCCACAATTTGATCCAACGCAATTGCGAGATTGCAGTTAACACACTAACTGCACTTTTTGATTCAGGGATAACCCATTCCTTCATTGCTATGGAATGTGTGAATCGTTTGAAGCTATCTATGTCTTCCTTGCCTTTTGATTTGGTTGTTTCCACACCTACTAAGACTTTGACCGTAAATTCTGCATGTTTACGTTGTCTTGTAACTATTCAAAATAGAGATTTCTTGGTTAATTTAATATGTTTACCCCTACAATCACTCGAGATCATTCTCGGCATAGATTGGATGTCGTATAATTATGTAGTCTTGGATTGTGCTCGAAAATTAGTTCTTTTTCCCGAACCTGGAGTCGTTCGGTATTTGGCTGCTAACAAACTCGGAGTGTCGCTGAAAGAAGGAACTCAAGAGTTTCTATCATTGGCTAACATGGGGGCAAAGATAGATCTGAGCATAGAAGATGTGGTGTTTGTCAAGGAATACCCGGACGTATTTCTAATAGAAATTCCAGGATTACCCCCAGTAAGAGAGGTGGAATTCTTTATTGATCTACACCTAGGAACTGGACCTATTTCAATTGCGCCGTATCGGATGTTACCATTGGAATTAAGCAAGCTTAAGGGCCAAATCGAAGGTTTGCTCGACAAAGGATTTATCAGACCAAGTGTGTCGCCATGGGGAGCTCTGGTGTTGTTGGTTAAGAAAAAGGATGGAAGTTCGCGCTTATGTGTGGATTATAGGCAACTATTAAGAATTGTTATCCTTTACCACGTATCGATGATTTGATGGACCAATTAAGAGGAGCCGCGGTGTTTTCAAAGATTGATTTGAAGTCAGGATACCATCAGATTCGGGTAAGAGAAAGAGATATTCAAAAGACTGCTTTTAGAACCCGATACGGACATTATGAATATCTTGTTATACCACTTGGAGTTACGAATGCACCAAAAATTTTTATGGATTATATGAATATAATCTTTAGCCCATTTCTGGATAAATTCGTTGTGGTGTTCATCGATGATATATTGATTTATTCAAGAAGTGAAGAGGAACATGGAAAGCATTCGTGCAAAGTTCTTGAAGTTTTACGCGAGAAGCAATTGTATGCCAATCTGTCGAAGTGCGAATTTTGGCTAGAAAAAGTGAACTTCTTAGGACAATTGATAACCAAAAAAGGAATCGTTGTGGATCTGGCAAAGATTGAGACAATCCTTTCTTGGAAACAGCCTCAGACTATCACAGACATACGAAGTTTTGTCGGACTGGCAGGATACTACAGGAAATTTATTGAAGGATTTGCTAAGATTTTGGCTCCCTTGACACAACTCACTAGAAAGAATCAGTCATTTGCATTAACAAGAAAGTGTGAGGAAAGTTTTCAGTTGCTTAAGGAAAAGCTGACGACCTCACCAGTATTGGTCATGCCACAACCAGAGGAACCATATGAGGTTTATTGTGATGCATCTCACCAAGGTTTGGGATGTCTTTTGATGCAACACAAGAAAGCTGTAGCCTACGCCTCAAGGCAATTGAAAACTCATGAATGAAACTATCCTACTCATGACTTAGAGCTTGTTGCGGTAGTTTTTGCATTAAAGATCTAGAGACACTACTTATACGGATGCACGTTCACAATGTTCAGTGACCATAAAAGTTTGAAATATCTATTTGATCAGAAAGAATTGAACATGTGCCAGAGGAGATGGATGGAGACTCTCAAGGATTTTGATTTTTCATTGCGGTACCACCTTGGGAAAGCCAACATGGTGGCTGATGCATTGAGTAGGAGAAGTGTGTCAGTATCTTCAATGATAATGGCTAGACAACAAGATTTGTGGGAAGCATTTAGAGATCTACACTTGGACGTAGAGTTTGCACCGGGAATTTTAAAATGTGGAATGATAAAAATTTCGAGTGGTTTACTCGAGGATATTGCGAATTCTCAAGATGACGCATTAATCCAAGAGAAGAGGAACCTAATAGTGCAAGGAAAGACAACTGAGTTCAAGATTGGACCAGATAATATTTTGAGATGTAATGGGACGATTTGTGTACCAGCCGTTGCAGATATGAGGAGAACAATTTTGGAAGAGGCTCATAAAAGCAAATTGAGTATTCATCCTGGAGCGACAAAGATGTACTAGGACTTAAGACAGAATTACTGGTGGCCAGGAATGAAGAGGCATGTAGCGGAGTATGTATCGGCTTGTTTAACTTGTTAGAAAGCGAAAATGGAACATCAGCGACCTGCTTGAATGTTGCAACCTTTGGATATACCGGAATGGAAGTAGGATAGAGTTTCTATGGATTTTATAACCAGATTGCCCAAGACAACGAGAAAGAATGATTCGATTTGGGTAATAGAGGATCGATTAACTAAATCCGCATATTTCTTACCAGTAAAGACCACCTATAAGGTAGACAAGCTGACGAAGATCTACAATGCTGAGATTGTGAGATTACATGGAGTACCATCGAGTATCGTATCGGACCGTGATCCAAAGTTCACGTCTCACTTTTGGGGAGCGCTGCATGAAGCGTTGGGAACGAAATTGAAATTGACTTCAACTTACCATCCGTAAACAGACGGACAAACCGAGAGAACAAATCAGACCTTGGAAGATTTATTGAGAGCATGTGTATTGGATGATAGAGGGAGTTGGGATGATGTATTGCCATTGATTGAGTTTACCTACAACAATAGTTTTCACGCAAGTATTGGAATGGCACCCTACGAGGCTTTGTATGGACGCAAGTGTCAGACGCCTTTATGCTGGTATAAGGACGGAGAAAGTATGATTGTAGGACCTGAGATGGTGGAACAGACTACAGAGAAGGTCAAGAGGATACAAGAGAAAATGAAGATTTCACAGGATCGTCAGAAGAGTTATGCGGACAAGGGTCGCAGACCTTTGGAATTCGAGCAGGGTGATCATGTATTTCTAAGGGTCACGCCTACAACTGGAGTTGGCAGAGCTATTAAATCAAGGAAATTGACTCCGAAATTTATTGGACCATACCAGATTACTGCACGAATTGGACCAGTGGCTTATCGGCTTGCTTTACCTCCCATACTGTCCAATATCCACGACGTATTTCACGTATCGCAGTTAAGGAAATATATTTCGGATTCGTCCCATGTGATTGAACCAGACACAATTCAACTAAAGGATAACTTGTCATTTGAAGTGTTACTTGTAAGAATTAAAGACAGCATGATTAAATAGTTGAGGAATAAGGAAGTCCCACTAGTCAAAGTGATTTGGAATCCAACTATCAGAGATGCGACTTGGGAACTGGAGAGTAAGATGAACGAGCAACATCCAGAATTGTTTACCGACACGTAGTTTCGAGGACGAAACTAATTTAAGAGGGTAGTAATGTCAGACCCTTAAATTTAAATGAAATTATGGATTGAATATCATATGTATTTTGGAATATTTGTAAAGGTATTTGATATATGTATATTTCTATATGTATATAAATATTTTTGAGATTGAGTAAAATTATTGAACGAAGGATTATTTAATTTAATTACGAGTAGTTAAATATCGGGCAGTTGATCAAGATTTTATCTGCCAACAGAGTTGCGACGGGAGTATTTAGTTGCTGGAGGGGCAAGGTTAATTATAATATGTATATATATATAGTAAGTGAGGGGTATGCTTATATATGCGTATGTATGTGAGAGGCAAGGGAAGGAAAAAAATCAGAAACACAAAATCAATTTCCCTCACCTACCCGAGTTGCCTTCTTCTTCTTCCTCTGTTCAGTTTTGTTTGTGTTGGTAGTGAGAAGGGATACTCAAAACTCAAATTACTTGGAAATCCAAGCCTCGAATAAGAAAGTGTCAAGAAGGAAAGTTATTCCTCTCATTTTTACGGTACTAGAGAACCAACTTTGGTAGCGACGACGCGAGCGGGAGTTTCTTCGGTTTTAGTCGCGGCAACGAAAACGAGCAAGAAAACATAACTAAGGTAAGGGGATCCTTCCAACTTTCTAGATTGCATATAGGGCTGTAAATGCATGTTTGGTGGATTGATTATTATGTTATGTTAAAAATCGGGAATGATCATTGTTATGTTGTTGGAGTTAAGATGCATGCATGTTTGTGGGGACTGTTGTTGTTGTCTTGTTGCTGAGATATTGATGTCCTTGCATGTTGTTGTGGATGATCATTGTTATGTTGTTGAAGATTAAAATGCATGTTGTAAAGATGATGCATGTTGGATGCAGTTATTGTTGTTGTTCTGTTTTTTGTTGTTGTTGTTGTCATTGATGTTGTTGTCCTTGCTGTTTTTGTTGCTGACTTGGTTGATGCATTGATGATGCTTTTGTTGTTGTTTTGATGAGTAAAATCATTAATGTTGTGTTGAGGACGTTCTGGGTTTCAGATTGCATTGCATTCTGTTTTCAGTGAAGAGAAAACATAGCATGTTCATGCATTGCATAGTCATGTGGTGATCGCAATGGACCACAGAGTTGATGCGGTGACCGTGATGGGCCGCGAAGTTAAGTAGTAACCATGATGGGTTATAGAGTAGTTCCGCATGTATTAGACGGTCTATTCTATCTGGGTTTTAGAGTGGTTCCGCGTGTATTAGACGATCCATTCTATCCGGACTACGAAGTGGTTCCACGTGTATTAGACGGTCCATTCTATCCGTGCGAGGATTTAACTTCGTGTATTTGGCTTGTGAGAGGCTAATACACGTAAATGTAGTGACTGTGATGGGTTATAGAGTAGTTCCGCGTGTATTAGACGGTCTATTATATCTGGGTTTCAGAGTAGTTCCGCGTGTATTAGACGGTCTATTCTATCTGGGCTACCGAATGGTTCCGCGTGTATTAGACGGTCCATTCGATCTGTAAATCGTGTTGGTCCGTGAGAGACTGCACGTGTGCTGGTCCGTGAGAGACTGCACCTTGGTAATTCCAAGAGTTGAGTACATTGACATATACATATTGCATTGGGATGGTTGACCTGTGAGTCATGATTTGATATTGCTATTTTGAATTTACGATGCAATACTATTTTTGAATGGTTTAATTCATATTAAATTTTAATTAATTTTAATTCTTTTGAATTAATTCGAAATTCTTTTATTGGTTCAAAAAAAATACATTCGCGCTGTTTGAAACTCGGGGTGTTACAGATCAGCCATGTACTTCCTCAACTTTGACACATGGAACACATCATGCAGCTTGGCCAAACTCGGAGGCAAGGCAATTTGATAAGCTATGAGACCCACACGTCGAAGGATCTAGTATGGGCCAATGAATTTAGGAGTTAGCTTTTTAGACTTCAATGCTTTACCAACTCTAGTAGTTTGCGTCACTCTCAAAAATACATGTTCACCCTCTTGAAACTCCAGCGGTTTCCTCCGTTGGTCGGCATAACTCTTTTGTCTACTTTGTGATGTCTTCATCCTTTCTTGGATCAGACGAACCTTATATGTGGTTTGTTGTACCAATTCTGGCCCCACAATTAAGTTCTCACCATTCTGATACCAACACAACGGGGTTTGGCACTTACGCCCATACAGAGCCTCGTACGGTGCCATCCCAATGCTTGCATGATAGCTGTTGTTGTAGGTGAACTCAATGAGAGGCAATATATTATCCCAACTTCCTCGCTCATCCAACACACACGCTTTCAGTAAATCATCCAAGGTCTGAATAGTTTTTTCTGTTTGTCCGTCGGTTTGAAGGTGATAGGCCAAACTCATTCTCAACTTAGTACCCAACGCCTCATGTAATGCTCCCCACAAACGAGAAATGAACTTCGGATCTCTATCTGACAAATGCTATAGGGTACCCCATGTAGTCTAACAATTTCTGCAATGTATATCTATGCAAGCTTAGTCACATCATAATAGTTCTCACGGGTATGAAATGGGCAGATTTGGTCAACCTGTCGACAATCACCCAAATGGAGTCAAACTTCTGTTGAGTCTTAGGCAATGCTACCACAAAATCCATGGATATACTATCTCATTTCCATATTGGTATGTCTAATGGCCTTAATAGTCCCCCTGGCTTTTGACGTTCTACCTTGGCTTTCTGACAAGTCAAACACGAAGCCACATATTCTGCTACTTGTTTCTTCATTCCAATTTCTCTTGAGTCAACATGTAACACCCCAATTTCTTATTATTATATTTTAATTATAAAATATAATGCAAAACTATTATTATCCGTATGTTGACATGTGCGATAATTTCCTTCGTGTTTGTCCTATGTGTTCACCCTAATGATTTATTTAAATTATTAATATTAATAATATTCAATTTTTTAAAAAATATATATATACATATATTTATATAAAAAGAAAATAAGAAGTAAACGTGTGTGTTGCTACATTAGTCTATTAACTTAAGCATTAGTAGAGTGGGTTTATGATTGTAGTAATAATTATAATATTAATAATAATAAGGGTCATGGGCTAAGTGTATAGGTCTGATAATAAGCCTAATAATATACCTAATACTACTAGTACGCATAGATAGGTATATAAGTGAATGAAGGAGGCTGTCGTGCATCCCGTGTCTCTGTTTCCCCGTTCTATTAGGAAGAAAAAAATTGAATTGACTACTGCCCTGTTGCATCCAGCCGCAACTCTTAATATCAAAATCATACATTGATTTCAAAGACTAGGTTGTTAGAGACGGTGATTGGCGAAGACGCGACATATTACATCAACGGATCAACTTCGTTGAGAAATATCTTCAGCCAAGGTAAAGGGTGAGATGAGGTTCGATATTATGAGTATAAAATGACATGAGATGAACGAGAATACTGAAATTCCTAGATATTCATTTGGGGCTTACTACATATGGTCGAGCCCTATTGAGTGATAATAATTAATTAATAATATATGGATGGTATTAGGGAGGACTAAAATATATTTTAGCAACCTATAGAATTGCTGTGAATTTATGTATATCAAGATTTCATACTGTCTAGTTTTATGAACCTTATGTTGATTGTTATTGTATGAATGATATGTACTTGAGTGTTCTTGTAACTTGATTGAAATTATGATATTACTTGAATGTCCCACCTGTTTGATTTCTTATCATGTGATTGGATTGTGTATTGTGAGTAGTGTAGACCAAATATTGGGGCTTTATTGTGATTGACTAATATATATATATATATATATATATATATATATATATGATGAATATTGTGAAGTACAACTGAAAATTATTGAGTTATGATAATCCAGTACGTATGAGATAGATGTTGTAGTTTTGGAGTGAGGATTATTTTGTCATCATATAGGGAGGGTTTGACAAACCTAGTGATTTGGGGAAGTACAACTGAATGAGCTTGATCGTGGAGGGCTATAGTCGAACCGTAAGGTAAGACTGATAGACCTTGGGGGTACATCTAGTTGGGAATTCCTAAGTGGATTAGTGGGTTATTCCCTAAGGTCGGAAACTACCGTGCAAAACAAAAGTACCCCGACCGTCGCGTATATGTGTCTCAGGTTGAGTTGAGGGGATCTATGAGGACTTGGCCATTCATGAATTATCTGTCCACTCTTGTAGTGGCATAGTATCAGGCCTCCAAACCAAGTACTTCAGAGTAGAATGGTACCAAGTGATGAAGAAGTATAGAGTATAGGACATGCATAACATTTTCTCCCTGTGACTGTTTTGTTGTGATTGAATTAGATTAACCTTGATATTATGTTTTGGAATGTTTCTCATGTTTGTGTTAATTTGATTACTTACGTGTTCTTCTCGTTTACATTATACTATTACATAATTTCGATACTCACCCCTCGTTGTTTGTGTTTGGCGTTTGCGATAGACGCAAACGAGCTGCAAGCTGCAGGTGAAGATTAATACTCTTAGAGTGTAGGAGGCAGTCTCATCTTGAAGACTTTTATCATCTTCCTTCTGTTAATTTCATATTTGAACATCTGTAATTTTGGAAAATTTTGCTGTGATAGTGACATCGGGTTGGGACTACATTTATAATTATCAGTAACTTATGTACGTGTGCTTCAAAAAAAATTTAATTTGATCACTGTTATGACCATCGAATTGTTAAGCTGATGGAAACTTTGGATTAATATGACTTGTCCATGATTAAGTGATACTTTTGCCTTAAAGAAATTGTTCAAAAGTTTTATTTATTTATATTCTATTATTTTTAAATTTAAATTTGAAAGAAAAAAAAATTTAAATAAATTTGGGATTTAGGGTGTCACACTCTCTGCAGCACAAAGTTCACCGCTTCTTCAGCTTCTTCTTCAGCGAACTCAACACCGTCATACTTGTTGCCTTCTTCCTCTTCCTCAGACTCCTCATTCAAGACTGCAGTCGTTCTCCTGGAAGGGAAAACATTCGATCTGTGACCCTGCCCACCGCAATGGAAACACTTATCTCCCGTCGGTTTCGCGTATGGGTTGGCTGACTTCTGGTTCACCCTCTTGTTGGGCGTATCACTACTAATTCCACCAATTCCCTTTGCCGAGGAGTTAGAATCCTTAGCAGCAACGCTCTTATCCTTATCACCTGCAACTTCAGAATTACCCTGCAGAGTAAATCTGCGAAAAGATGAGAAATTTCTGGGGGATTTCTCTATCAGTTCTGCTTTCAAGGCTAGCGTAGAGGCCTCCGTCACAGTCCAGACAGTCTGCAGACCCATCTTCTCCTAGATTGACCCCTTCAAGCCATTAATATAGCGAGTCACCTTCTGACCCTCAGTTTCCCCTAGTTCGTTGTGTTCTGAGAAACGCAGGAACTCTGCTGTGTACTCGGTCACGCTCCTTCTACCCTAAACGCAATCAATATACATCTTGTACAGAATCTTCTCATAATCTTCATGCAAGAAACGTTCCAGCATCAACTGTTTCATTCGCCTCTACGTTTTGATTGGCGTTTTCCTCTAGCACTACCTCTAAACAACAAGCTTATCCCACCACACAGCAGCGGTGCTCTTCAATCGAATTGCCACTATATTCACCTGCTTGTTTTCTGGCACACCCATCACGTCGAAGAACCGATCAACGTCAATCTGCCAATCCAGAAACTCTTCAACCCCCATAGTTCCATAGAGCAACAGGATATCAGCCTTGACTCTGTAGTCGTTGCGATTCTGTTGATTATCGCAACCCTAATTCTCCTATGGGATCTCTTCTTTGGAACTAGAGTCTGATTCAACATGAGCCTGCAAGCCTCCATGTGGACGCCTAGGCGGTTCTTCTCTCCTGCCTCTGTCCCTCCTATCGTTGATGGCGTTCATTTGATCCGTCAAAGTCGCCATCTGCGTAGTCAAAGCAGTAAGGGTCGTGGTAAAAGTCGTGGTGATACCCTCGATGTATGCTCTTGTGACTGGTTGATCTCCCATGGTTGTTCAAGCTACGAAAAGAAGCAGGAGAAAACCTGCTTTGATACCACCTGATGCAGTCAGAATCACAAAAGATTAGCAAGCGCTAAATCCGAAAGAACAAACAAGTTCGCAAGCGACAAACCTGTTTCGATAAAGCTTTGGAATCCACTAGAAGAGAGAAAACTCTCGAAATCGAATATTCAATTAAAAAAAAGGTCCCATTCGATTACAGCATAGAAAATCTTTAAATACCTAATCGAAACCCTAGCACGAAAATTAGGCAAAACAGGAAAAGTCTGAAATTACATGAAAAACTTAAAATGTTGTTTTGAGGCCTAAGACGAGCCCAAAACAGATCTGGAGCCCATATCGCACAGCAAAGCAGTGATTTGTGACTGTGGCGCGATTCTCTGTCCGGAAAGGTATAATAATAGGCAATCTGACACCGGACGATCGTTTTCCGCATTTCCCGCCGCGTTTGTCCGCAAAGCTGTTTCTTCCTTGATCCTGGCCGCGAACCTTCCTACATCAAATGTAATATCAAGGAACACATCTCTCCTCTGATTTGGCATATCCAATAGTTTTTTTGAAAAATTGACACTTTCAATTTACTTATGCGTGGTGTGAAGGCAACAAATATGCGAACTGATTAGCCAGCTTTAGCCTAATTTTTGCTTCTTGAAATCTTATTATTATTTTAAGAGTCTCCTCCCAACTGTAGTTAAACAATTTCTATTTGATTATATTTCTGGGACTTCTATGCCTGTGAACTGCAAGACACACCCACATGCCACTCAAGGTCTGCACCTGCACCCCTCAATTTTAAATACTTAGAGCTATTTTTCTATATTACTTCTATTTTGACCGCCCTGAAAATTAAACTTTGCACCTTGCGACCAATGATATAGCTTGTTGAACTCAACTTCTCTCATTTCTATAGCTGAACATCTGTCTTTTCAATTTCTACAGTTTACTTGCAGCATACCATCCAACTTCTGTCTATAATTTTCTGATTACTTTTCTTTTCAATATTTAGTGTTTATCTTATCATTTATTTACTTTTTCGAAAATACTATTGATATTTAAATCGTGGGGTCCAGCCCATATTCCATGGCTAATTCACAATAACATTGCCATTGAATCAAAGAGAAAGTGATCTCTTTAAACGTAGATAACACTTCTATATATGTTTAGTAATCAAATATTTAACTCAAGGATAATTATAAAATGTATGTATATATATATAATTTTTATAATTTAAATATTTATATTTATATAATATATTATATTATAAATTTTAACGTTAAAAATTTTGCACCCCTAACCCGAGATCCCGGATGAATGTGCATTTAATTTCCAAGCTTTCTTTTATACTCTTTTGCAACAGTTTTGTCTGTGATTAATACTAAGGACATCTTATTAACATTTGGCGACATTTTAATTTGAACATCTTTAAATTTTGTAGTGTTTAATTAACTTTATGAATTTCAATATTTTAGGAGATTAGTCTCCAATATCTCAGAGATTCAATATTGGTTTATAAAAAAAAAAATTTGATCAACACAGGACAAATTTATGAGAGAAACAATTTGTCAAGACTTGTTTATCATCATATACTAATAAATCCTCCTATACACAAATTTCTATACAAAATTTAATTCTTGAACGATACATTCAATTGAAAATATCATAATTTGCTTAGTTGGGACCCCAGCAGCTCAAGTACATGACAGTTCTCAAAGACTCCTCTGATTGCTTTGCTTTCTTCTCATCCCTCAATTTGGTTGCAACAGATGATGATAATGAAGAAGAAGAAAAGTTGTTGGCTTGAGACAAAGATCTGATGTTATATTTAGCATGTTGTTGTGCTGATCTTATCACACTGTTCCATCTACATATTCCTTGATCCTTCAAAGCCTCCACCACTCCAACACTTGTTGCCACACTCCATGTCCAAGCACGGCTTCTTGAACTCATTTTCTTGTTGTTGAGAAAGAAAAAAAGGTTTAATGATCAATTGTTGATGAGGTAGTGTTGATTGAGAAAATGGTTTGAGGTTGTTATTAATATATAGTGTGGGATCATAGAAGAGGCATATATTAATGAAATACCAGAGGCTGTGTGGTATATACTATTGTTGGTGTGGGAAAAAAAGGCACATGGTTTTGGTATTATTGTGTTTTTGGACTTTACTTGTAATTGTAGGACCACGCAACTTGCATTTGTCCATTGCTCATGTAAACGACAAAATAACATAATGTTAGTTATGCGTATTTGAGTGCTTACTACATCTACATATATCCTTTTAAGTAACGCACACATTGTTTACACAAGGAAAACCACTAGGCCAAGATATATGTAATTTGCTGCAGCGGAAATTTGCTACTTGGAACTATGCGAATATGTGTGTGTGTGAGAATTCTATTGGAATATATGTCTGCTGATGTCATTAATTTAATAGAGTAAGAAATGGACATCTGATATGATGCTTATACAAATCGAATATGTTGTATAAACAATTTTCATGTAAATCATTTGAGTAAGGTTAATTTCCTATTGACTAGGATTTACTATTTTTCCAAGTAAGACAAAATATTTCGGTTTGAATTTGAAACTTTACAATTGCGTCCAAGTTTTTTTTATCATTTGATTTTCAAATAAAAAAAACTATTTTTCAAAAGTATAGTTTAGTAATATAAGTTGAGATGTTCAAAAAATTTTAATATAAATGTTCAAAATTCACTTCAGTCCTTAACGATAACATTTGTGGGTAAAACAAATTGGTATATTAAATCTAAATTATTAAATGAAAGTTACATGAATCAAATTTCAATCTTAAAAACATTAGATTTATCTTAGAAAATTAGAATGTAAAGTGTCTTATTTTCATTTTTGAATCATCTATGTAACATCGTATCATGTTTTTTGGTATTTAAATCATCTACTACAACTGTTGTATGAAATAACAACTATGAAGATAATTGAATTTAGAGAGATAAAGTTTTCCTTCTTCTAATTATCCTTGTAGCTGTTGCAATATACAAAAATTGTAGACAATTCAATCATTTCTATAATTAACTAACATTGTAAAAAATAATTACATTATATAAATTAAATCATTTTGAGAAAAAATTGAATTTGAATTCACTTTATACACACAGATTTATAGTTCTTCTCTTAGAACAAACAGATCATCATAGTTCTTTACCATAAGAGTAAAATGAGAGACTGTTTTTTTATTTAAAAAATAAAAGTTGAGCTGTAGAAGTTAATTTCATTTATACGAGAAATTGTTGTTATCCTAAAAACTCACAATACATTACTTAAAAAATCCATAATAGCTTGTTGAGAAATTTGTTCAAACTAACTGGTTTTTGTTTTAGTTTATTATATTTAACATAAATTACAAAATAATGAGGATATCATAAAGGAAATAAATTATCTCACTCAAATTCAAATTTGGAGGATTATGGAAATAAATTCACAACACAAACTTTCTTATGATCAAATTAGGCTGGTAAATTTTTATTCAAGCAAATTTACACTCACAACATCTAATCGATCATAATACATACAGGCACCAAGTCTGATAGTGCTGTATTAACTTACGAGCCTTCAGCTCTCGAGTTTCATACAAAAATATGGTTGAATATGACTAGTGACACCATATTTTTTTGTGAGGCTGAATTATACCATTTTTTTCTTTCCATTTATTGTTCTAAGAATTGGGACCCCAAGTACTCAAGAACATAACGGTTCTTAGAGACTCCTCTGCTTTTCTCTTCTTTTCATCACTCAATTTTTTTGAAATTGAAGAAGTTAGAGGCAACTTCTTGGCTTGAGCTAAGGATTTTATTTGGTTGTTGGCTCGTTGTGCTATTGATCTCATGGTGTTGTTGTTCAATATGCAATACCCTTGATCCTTCAATGTCTCCACAAATCCAACACTTGTTGCAACAACCAAAGCTCCTATTGTTGCACACATATTTGAAAGTCAATAGAATTTCACTGTATAATTATGATATATCAATAGTTTACACTATGACTAGTTGTGAGTAGTGAGTGGCTACTTATATAGATAGATTTAATTTGTTATTAATTGTAACAATACAAGTGGTTTGGACTATGTGGATATAAGGCAGAGCAGTTTTAATTTCACTTATGTTTTGGAGATGTATCTCTATGCACGTGGTTTTGCAATAAGCCCATAATATAGCTAAATTGGACCCGTAGTTTGGGAGTGATACCATTAGTTTATTTAATGTATAGACATAAATGATGATGAGGTGGGGGCATATATAGCCAAGAGGGCCACCTTAAGTTTCGTGTTAGTTTAAATTGGAAGGAAATTAAAAAGGATTGAGAAGGGAAATTAAATGTCAATAATTTTAAAAATAAAGGGATAAAAATTGCAGAAAATAAATAGAAGAATAAAATTGTAGATTTTATAAAATAGAGACTAAAATTATATTTTAGTTTAAATAAAAAAGAATATAAGAGATGAGTATCAAAATGGGTTAACTCCAATGGACCGACCAGTAAAGCCCAAAATATATTAGGTTTAAAGTTCAAATTTTGAGTTTGATTTAAGGTTAAATAAATTTTTAAGTGTCTATAAAATTTCAATAATTTTATTTTTAGTCTCTACAAAAATGTTCTTAACTTTTTAGTCCCTAAAAATTTTCTATTTTTATTTTTGGTCCATGCTTTTAAATCATTTCATGTATACCATTCCAATTTTTTAATGATTTTTTTTTACATATATGTTTAGAACGTTATAAGAATCTTTTCAACAAAATTTGAAACTTTTGAATTAAATATAAATTTTTAAGTGTCAAGATCTTAAAAATTCATATTTAATTTATCCATCGTTTAAAAATTATAAACTTTTATCAGAAACGTGTTTATAATATTCTAAATATAATTGCAAAAAATCAATTAAAAATTTAATAGATGCACATAAATTTGATTAAAAGTAGAGACAAAAAATAAAAACTAAAATTTTTTGAAGACTAAAAAGTTAAAAAAAAAAAAATTATAGACTAAAAGTAAAATGTTGGTATTTTATAGGAAGTAAAAACTTATTTACCCTTTAAATTTATAAAAGGATTTTTTCACGTGTGCATGCATAATTTGAGCCCATGACATGCTTCAGGTAGCCCACATAAGTTACACATTAATAAAAATGTTTATCTAAATTTAAATTCTACCACTATTAATTATTAAGTATAAAAATTAGTATTTTGTTATTTTTTACTGTTAACTATATATATATATGTGCACATGTTAATTTTTTATTAAACTTTATTTTCATGTTAACAATTAAATATTTATTAAAATTTATTTTGTATACAACTATATATACGTGGACATATTAAATCTTTATTGAAAAATAATTAAATATATTATCATTAATATTTGAATAGTAATTATATTATTTATTGAACTTTATTTTTTATTTCCTTTTTTATATTAATTCGAAAATATTTGTATCACAATTTTAAAATTGTTTATGTTAATTAAAACATGTGTTTAGGTCCAATTTTATGTTTTCATGTAGCTTTATTTCATAAAAATTTAAATGATAGGAAATTATGTTTTTTATTCTTTCAATTTTTTAATTTTGATAAAAATAATTTTAATTAAAAAAATAAATGTGGACCAATTTGAAAAGTCTGTAGCCGCCAAAGGCCAGACTCATATACCAATTTTGTAACCTATATATAATACGTGCTTTTTATCCCCAGACCAAAAAAATTACAACTTGACTGGATCAGTTTGATGCGAGTTGGATACCTCATTTTAACGCCGCATGTGTTATAGTTTTCCAAAATACGACTCATTTAAGGAAGAAAATAGGGTGAATATGATTCAATCAACTACTTTTTCTTTCTAAAATAATTGAGTTATTTAACTATTTTACATACATTAAAAAATATATAAATAAAAAAAATATTATTTTTATTAAATTATTTTTATTAAATATTTATATATTATTATTGTTATAAATGTATAATAAAAAATATTACATTAAAAATTATATAAGTAATATTAATTAAAAGTACAATTGAAAAAAATATATTAAAAATTGAAATAGTTAATTATTTTAAAACAATTTTTCTTTAAATGAGTCAATTATTTTAAAATGGATAAAATATTAATTAAACTTAAATTATTTATTGTAAGATACTTATTTGATTTTGACAATAATTTACCAATAATATGATCCACCTACCAGCTCGCTTTACTAACAAATTCGGAAGATGGAGAGTTATAGTAAAATTAAAGTTACGAGATTGGCATAAGGGACTCTGGTTGTGGAGCTGGAGCATTACACTTTGTATCGGGGTCGTTACGAGTATTGATTATATATCCCTTTAATCTTTTTGAGGTAAGTTAAATGTAAATTTGTTTGTAGGTGTATAGTGAAATGTCATCCCAGCATTTACTAGTGATAATATCTTAGGTCAACTGGCTTGAGTTTATCGCTTATTTTTTAGTTTTAAAAAACTATTTTAAAATAAATTTATATCATTAAAAATATTACTGAATTAAGTCGCAGATTAGGTTATTATTTTTAAGACATTTCGCGACACTGTTTAAATTGTGCAATCACGGATCATACTAGAATTACATTCTCAATATGACGGTTAAAAATCACTCTCAATATAACGATTAAAGTCATTCTCAATATAGCGGTTAAAGTCATTTGCAATTGTACTATGATCACTCATAAATAAATAAAAAGACTACGACACAACAAAACCGCTAAAAAATAATTGTGGTATTAGGACCACTCAAAATCGAAGAGACTACCACATAAAAACCGCTCAAAAAAGACAGTGGTATCATAACCACTAATAAATTAAATTGACTACGACATAAAAACCGCTTTTAAAGAAAGTGGTATTAGAACCACTAAAAAACTACGATATAAAAACCGCTCTAAAAGAAAGTGGTATTAGAACTACTAAAAATCGAAGGGGCAGAAAGAAATGGGAGAAGTGGTTGAAAAATACATCAAACAGAAAAAGGGAGAAAGTTGGAAAATGCATTCATCTTTGGTGCTTTTCACAAGATATTGACCCTCTTTATATGGTGATGGAAACAAACTCACGTATGTTTTCTATTCGTGAGATTTTTAGTATTTATAGTGTTGAAAATTACTCAATACATGAAAGTTTTTCAATGTGTGATTTCAACAATTTCTAAATTCTCATACTAACATATTATCTATGTTCCAACACTTTACAATAAGTTCATATTAGATCAAACGTTTTTGAATTGGCAAAACTGAACTTTTTTTATAAAAGTTTATTTATTTAATTTTTTTTTATTATTATATTTTTGTGTTATAAGAAAAAGTTCAAGGTGAGTTTAAATACATTTTTTATTACTATTATAATTATATTTTTTATTTGATCATAAATTTGTTAACTTTTCTATAATTTAAAAACATTAATATATTTTAATTTTTAATATATTTAAATTTATTATTATAAAATAAAATTTAAATCAAATATTATATAAAATTAGATTTTTAAAAAAATCATGTTCGATCTTAAAATAGAATTTAATATTATTAAGTTATTAGTTTATATATCTATTTACGAAAGTATGCACCACTCACAACTTGAGTGATATAAGCTTTTGTAAAATAAATCGCGAAATATATTTTTAGATAGACTTTTGTAAAATTTTAAAAAAAAGTCAAGTCATATCTTAAAAATTAGCAAATCACATATAATAGGTCAGATTCACGTTCGGTAAAGTCTAGTCTAATTTGATTCTTTCTCTTTTTTGAATTGGAAATGGATATCATCCACGTCTATCTTAAATTTTAAAATGATTTTTTAATTCCAAACACTATTCATCATTGAAATATGAATTCATTTCCTTTTTTAAAAAAAAAAAATAACTTCTTCCCTCAAATCCATTTAATAACCTTTTTTTTTATTTAATAACCTTAAGACTTATTTACCAGTTAGTTTATTTCAGCATAAAACATTAAAATTTACATACGTATTGTCGTATTGAGATGATATTGCACATGAATAAAAAAATAATAATTTTGTTGATTTGTTCAAAAAAATAACTTCGTTGATATCAAAATAGATTTTTCAAAAAAAAGAAAATTGAACTTATAGTACCGTAAAATATTGCAAATACAGATGTCGTTTTTTTAGGCGCAAGGGCCTTTGTTAAATACAATGTACTTAACTGATGTGTATTTTATTTTGTAATGAATGTTAAAATGCATTTTCTCCTTTGATTCATGATATCTATCCATTTAAATCCAAATATGGTAATCATAATGATTTATAATCATTTATTTTTTTACCGATGATTATCATCTTATTTAAAATTAAATTATTACATTATTTTTTTTACTCAAATTATTATTACATTCTTATCATCTAAATTATGTGTATGTGTTTCTAGTTTATACACGCACAAATCGTAAGTTTCGTGAATCGACATGTTTATCCGTTACATAAATTGTTTACCTTAACCACAAAATTAACTAAAAAGCCACTTTATTTTTGTCCAATGAATCTAATTTGCTTGTACCTAGTTTAAATAGAATTATATATTTCCATACACAAAAATGAAGTTCTTCACAAACAAATACACTTTTCCATATTGAGATCCCTTCATTTCTGAGAGTAACAATAGAAAGACAATTTTAGACTTAAGCTAGATATGAAAAATAAGGCCTCAAGGGGCATCATCACGCCTTTGATCAACAGTGAGGAATGCAACAAGTGCCTTCATTTGTTGGGGACCAAAATAGATGATAAATTTAATATTTCTATGTACATGTAGTTTGTGTCTTTTTTTTCTTCTTTTCTTTTTGCAAAATATTAATAAATTAAGAGTTATGTTAGTATCTAGAGTTTAAATTATTTGTTGTTTACTTAGGACAATAATAGTTTATGTAGTGAAACAATTAATTTGATAAATAATTAAAAAAATTCACTTTTTGTATCTTAAATTAATCATTTAAATTTTTGAATGATTATTGTTGTTCACTTTATATGAACTTATTTGATTTGATGATCTGTTTTCAATCATACACGAAAAATACTTAATTTATATAAAAATCTCAATCTACATGTTTTTTCTGAAGTTTATGCAAAATCATAATAATTGATTGTAATTTTGTTTATCTTATAGTAAAACTAAACATTTATTAAGAAAGGGATTTCTCCATGTATATCATGCTGAATCAATGACTAACGCACCGTACAGTAACATTTTCTAATAATTATTTATTTATGGGTAGGGGTCTATTTATGATTTACAAAACTGATAATCAGAAAATATCACAAATAATTGAAAAAGTCTATAATTTAGAAGAGGTGGGTCAAGCTTGCAAGAAATTACAAATTAAAGATGCTTGACAAAAACATTTTAAATAATGACAAGATTGAATACTAGTCACTTGGCAGAGTCGATAAACTATCATAATAATATCATTCATTGTCTAGTAGAATAGTACTATATATGAAAGCTATAATACGACAATTCTTACTCACATCTCTACATTCTGCATACCATACTCTCTCTACATTTGTTTCAAAATATACTTCAGTCTTCTAAAAACAATCCAATACCTCTCCATACTTATTTGTTCATTTCTTCATAAACTGATTTTCTCAACACTTTCTTTGGTATTTTAAAAACAAATTTATGGTAACAAAATTTCAAAATACAAATTTCTTTTGGAGGTGAAAATAATTTTAAAATAAAAGAATTTGAATGTCAATTTTTGAAATACAAAATTTATGTTTCATAAATTAATTTATGGAAAGTATAAAAAAGGACTGTTGGGTAATAAGTTTGGAATAGTTGTATTTTGTGCAGTTTTCTACAAAGGAGGCTGTGTTGACAGAAACAAATAAAAGAATGGAGGTTGTGGTTTGTAAATTGAAGGTGGTGTAAGTAGAAATAAATAACCATAAAAATTATCTTAATTTTTTTCATAGCCCATAATGACCAATAAAACTGTTAACATACCTCAAGAATGATTGGTCCAAAAGAACTTGTACTCAACGTGTACAAATTAATTTTCCTTTTGGTAAATATAGGTATCCCTAGATATATAATTGCGGAGATTAATCTGATAAATTATATCGATTGAGAATAATTCTGATAAATTCACCTTAAATAACAAACATTGGCTAAGTCACTTCAATATCACCATATTTGTTACTATATAGTACACAACTATATATAGTCCTCTACCTCATGTAATAAATCACCATGATAAAGCCTAGCATAACATAATTCAATCTCAGTCCGTAAAGAGTTTTTATTGGATTTAATAAAAGCACTCCAACATTCACATCAAAGTAAAATAGGGATTTATTTATTGGATTTAATTCATATATAAAAAGTTTTTAGACTGTCAGTCAATACATTCGTCAGATCATTAAAAATATTTAACTTTTATTATAATTATCTCTAAAATTATATTATATTCATAAATAGTTAAAATGTGTTGATAATGTAAAACTTTTTACAGCAACATACTATGAGAATTAAACTTTGGTTTATTATATTTACTTAGCTCTATAAACATTTAGCTGCTGCATATCTTTACAAAATTCACTACTACTACTACACAGCAAGTATAATATATAGTACAATATAATTAAAAAGCAGTAGCTATGATATATAATTTAAGCTGCACCTTTAGTTAGGACCCCAACAACTCAAGTACATCACAGTTCTAAGAGATTCCTCTGCTTTTTTAAACCTATCAGCAGCATCAACATTGTTGTTACTGGTAGCAGTTTGATGAAACACATTTTCAGAAACACAGTTCTTTGATTTGGAGGGACAGTGCTGTACTCTTGAGGAACCTTTGTGAGAATTAATGAAGTTATTTCTCTGTGATCCATCTTTGATTCCCTCCTCCATGTTTGGAACCACTTGAAAAATATCTCAGATCATATCAAATTCCTTTAAATCATCTCTAATTTCACAATTATGGTTAACTCACTCTTAAATATCTTGGGAAGAGTGTTAGATACAGTTAGATTTGAGACAAGAAACATTAAAGAAAACAACTTGGTATAAAGAACATAAAAGAGAAAAACTCTCAAGTCTCAACTACTCAGGCATTTAAAGAGGTTGCCTAGCTTGTTTTATATACATAAAAAATTGAAATTATACAGCTGATTATTTAGATGATATAGTTTAGACAAACAAATTATAAAAAAAAGTGTTTAATTTTAATAAATTGTAAATACTCAAGTTGGCATATTAGTTTAAGTTTTAAAAATAAACATCATCATGATTTTTAGTGATGTATAGGATATAGTGCAATATATTGTTGAATAGTATATAATATTAAAATTAAATCATATATAGACCGTCAAAATAGTAATTTATCATAAGTATAAAAAATTAAATTAAATTAAATTTAAAACCGTTAAAGATTATAAAGTTGATTTGACATCTGAGAGGCGAAGAAATAAGACAATGGAATCATAAAGATGTTATAAATTTAATCTCTACTTTTAATAAAATACTAACAATATTAATATTATAAAAAAAATTAAAATTGCTAACATAAAAAACTAAGCTATATATGTAGTTTAAATTCGAAACTTTCCTGTATATTTGAATATTTTTTTTAATTATATAACTTAATTTACACTCACTAAAATGAGGGAGAATAAATTAATAAGTTCCTATATGACTTAATAATTTGCACCGCGTTCATTTTCTAATCGGTGTAAATTACCAAAATACACTATAGGGTGTATTTCATAAATAAGTGAATATAAATTATCAACCTCTGCATTAATTTATATTACATATTACAAAATAAAAATCATTAAGAAAATGATAAACTATACTATTTGAAAAATAATATTATGATGTATTATTAGTGCAAAAAATATTTTATGCCATCAATAATTTATATATTATTTTATGTATGAATTTTAATGCAGTTTGAATTAAAGTAACATGTCAATATTTTAAAAATCAATCACATGTATTTCACTAATTATTTTAATTTTTTTAATCACATCAAAAATAACAAACTTGCATATTATTTACCATCGAGCAATAAATAAATTAGGACATGTTTGATAAGCTTTTCAAAAATAATTTTTATTTTGAAAAAATTATAAACTATTTTTATTATTTTAATCTTTCATGATAAAATATAAAAAATTAAATTAAATTCATATCTCTCAAATTAAACCAAAATATTATTGGGTGAAATATTTTTGTACTTAGTCTAATGCAATATAGATAGCATTGATCTCTCATTTGTTTCTCATTCTGAGCGATATAATAAAAGTTTAATAAAATTATTTTACTAAAAAATATTTATTTTTTGGGCAAGATTTTTAGTAAATATATTTGTGATACGTACTAGTTTGTTAGAGTTGAAAAGTTAGTAAAAAACAATAAGTTGTCGTTAGTGTTGTTTCAGAATTGATTTAGTATCTGAAGCACGCGGTCCAACACGCTCTGAGTGTTGATAATATGCCCCTTCCCTATCTCTGTAAGATCACTGCAATGCAACTTTGCTCTTATCCATTCCGAACCATGCCAGCTAGCTATTACACTACAAACAATACTACTCCTTCCATTTTATTTTTATTATAAACAAACACAATATATAACATTCAATCTATAAATATTAATAATTTAATTACCGTGTTTATATTTTACTTACCTTACGCTCCATTCTATTCACATATTAATTAATATACCAATTGTTTATACTCGTTAATCTAAAATAACTGCTGTCTAAGCTTTTTATATTGTTTAAAAATAATCTCTAAAATATATAAATTTTATGGATTTGTCATCATTAATTATTGGTTTTTCAATTAATTATTTTGATTTTTTTATAACACGTTGAATGATATACTCATTAATATAATTTAATTGGTGGAACCAAGAATATTGATATACATGATATATGAGTTTAAATTTAAGATTATTTCTCTATATTTAGAGTGTGTGATTCTAACTACTAAATCACTTAATCTAAAAAATATTAATCTTTTAAAAAGTTTTCTACTCCGCACTCTCCAATCTACATGAAAATGCAATTTTGTCCTTTTAATTATTTAAAATAAGTTTCAAAATAATAACTTCAGAAGTTTCAAATTTTCGAAACCGATATTTTTGGAAGTTTCGAAATAAGAAATTTTTTGAAAATTTTAAAAATTAAATTTTCGAAATAGGGATACATTTTGAAAATTTGGATAGTTTCCAAAATTTCCACATTTAGAAAGTTTCAAAAATTTTCATTTCAAAACTTTAAGTTTCAAAATTCTAAAAATTTTATGTTTCGAAAATTTTAAATATTCAAGTATCACTTACTTTTTTGTTTCATGATTTGGAAATGTTCGAAAGTTATGATGATATCTCTAAATGTTTTGAAATAAGGAGTGAAAAAATGAGAGTAAAATTTTTTGAGGTTTTTATAGATAGTTAAAATGACAAAATTGTATTTTCACGTGGGAGTGGCAAGTATAGATGGGGGTAGAAAACTCAATCTTTATATAAATTTAACTCACTATTTTACTACTAACTAACTTAGTAAAAAATTAATCAATGAATGTATTTAATATTTATTATTGTGTCGTTTAATATTGTAAAAATTTATTAAACTTAATGACCTCTACTTTTATTGTTGTTAGTATTTAAATGATTTCATTTCAAATTTCATTTTAGGTTTTTAAATTTATTGGACCGACCTCTCAGACACGGGTGAGTAGTACGAATATATTTATCAAATATTAAAACAACTCCACAAGTCATTTAGTAAGAATATATTTATCGTATATTAAAACAACTCCACAAGTCATTTTATTGTCATCTCATTGTCAATTTTGTCACATAACTCTATTTTTGCCAAGTCAATTATATGCTTAAGTGTCACTTCAATTTTACTTGTAGATAAGTTTCATGTGTAGCTCTACTATATGCTTATCCATCCATCCAAGATCTATTCTATTTGAACTTTGTAACCGACTCACATCAATATTAATAATATCACATTTATTTAGCAAGTGATGATTGATATTCTTCAATACATGCTCGAGATTATGTTTTAAGAGTTGAAAAATATTATTACGAGCATTCTTCTCTAGAGATATTCATCATCCATCCTTCCACCACTATCATAAGTGATTAGAATAAACGATTTTTCTTATTGAATATATGATTTCTTATTTGCTTATTTCATGTCTTTTCTTTTTTCTTCACATTTTCCTTTATTTAGATTGAAACATCGATTGTTATGTGAAGATCGAAAAATTTGTGTTTTTAGTTCTAAAATCTGATCTACAATATAACTTAAAATATGAGCATTCAGCATTCGATATTGTACGACTAAAAATTAAACCGAGATTAGTAGTTTGCATATATGGTGTAACTCATGCAAAATGATAAATATTTTTTCTTACTAATAATGAACATATAATCATATATTATATCATATCAAAAGAGACATTCTTTTCAAATTTAATATCGTAACTAATTTATTATTATGTATTTAATACTTGATTCTCCAAGAATGTGTTTGTATGAAGTAATTAAAATTTTTGGAGGATTAAAAGTTTTAAGTAATGCAAAATGCTTCAACTGCATTTTCATTAATAAATTTTGTTGTTTAGATATAACAATTGTTTATTTAAATTTTAGTCATATTTATAGATTTATAAAGTGTTGGGGCAAAAATGAAAAATAAAAAAGGCGATTTTTAAAAAAATATATAAGGACAAGTTTGAGATTCACATTGTATAAAGTATAGAAGGGATTTCAAATTCTTACATTTGAATTTCTTCAAATTTAGCTTTGACAATAATTTATAACATCTTTGCATTTTAAAAATTATCCAAATTTATCACCTTAAAATGGAATTACATAGAAGAATTTGAATTACACTCTAAAATTACATTATTTCAAAATATTCTTTCATCCAAACACACTCTAAAATATTTTTTATATACTTAATTTTAAATATTTTATAAATAAAATTTATAAAGTTATATGTTTATCTACAAAGAGTCGCACAATGTAGATGTAGTTAATCGTAAATTTCACACTTCATTATAAAATTATGAGAGATTGTTTTTGACACAATATTGAGAGATTGTTATAATAAAGTAAGCTGGTGACAAATGATTGGCAACAAGATTCTTTATCCCTAATCTATGTCGAAGATGAAGATAAATAATAATGTAAGACCAAATAGGAAGCTTGTCGAATCTCAATATTATCTCTTGAATTATTTTATCCTTTTCATATAAATTGTAATCTCTTTTAACTCAATTATAAATAAAAGTTATTAATTATATAAATTAAGAATAATGCTTATCATCTTTTAATTTTCTTGATTCATTCAAAATATTTATTATATGTTTTAAACTATTTATTCTTTTTATTTAATTTTGTATAAACATTTGTTATATTGAATAATATTTTGATAATAATAACATTAATTAGATTAAAATTAGTTAACTTTTCTTTATATTTTCCCTCAAATATGACGATTTTTACTTAGATTAGTTAAACGTGATGATGAGTAAAAATTAACAATGTAAAATTATTAAGAATTTAATGTGTATATTTAGACTGCATAAAATATATTATAATATTAATAAGAATTTAATTTGTATATTTAAAAAGTGTAAAATTATTTTACACATTGAACTTATAGTGTAGACAAATCAAATACTACTAATGATGATGATATATAATGTGTTCGGAAGCATCTACATGGATAAAGATACAACACATGTAATAATTTGAGAAAGTGAAACTGAAAAGTGATTGAATGTAATCATATGTGTGAGTGTTAGACATAAGATTCACCTTCAATTTAAAGTGACAATTCTACATAGGTAGATAATATGCACATAATATTAATGTACCTCCTCAAGCATTAAATATAAGCACACAATACATGTATTTAGATCATATTTGTTCACTGTCAAAAGATAGATTTAAAAATTGAGTACGTATCAAAGGTTCTCGTTGTTAATGTTGTTGGCTATTTAATGTATTTTATGAGTTGCACTAGACAGGATTTGACACAAGCTTTATGTTAAGTTTGCAAGTTCATGTCCAAATTAGGTAAGCGTCATTGGGAAGTCGTCAAATGGATTTCAAGTATTTGAAGGGTACAATAGATAAGTATCATGTTTGAATTGGACAAGATGATCTTTTAGTGGTATGATGTGTTGATTCATATTATGCACATGATATGTATGACATGAGGTCTACAACATAATATGTTTTTACTCTTGCAGAATGATCTAGTTTGTTGAAAATAATCATTTGCACCTATTATGACTATGTTTACAACTAAAGCATAGTATATGGAAATAGACGAAGTTTTCAAATAAGCTTTATGACTTACATGACTAGTGAAGGAATTTAGTGTTGATTAAGGTGGATTTTTAGTTGCATTGTGACAGCCATAATGCTATTTATTTGGGAATGATCAAGAATATCACACGCCAGAACCAAACGTATTATTATGAGGTTTCATAAGATTAAAGAGTTATTTATATTTAGACATATATTACTTTAATATGTTTATACTTTTGAGAATGTATATGTTGACCAAGTAGTCATCAATTACAATTTCAAGCATTCAATGAACTAGTTACACATTTTTCAATGTTAATCATGATTTGTAACCCTCAATTGTCATTATACAAAATTCATGTAAATTGTTTTCAAACGAACACGAAATTTTCCAAAGTGGAGATTGTTGAGTATGGTCCATAATTAATAATATTTAAACACAAATTGTATAATGTAAACACTAAACTTGAATCATAATATAAGCGGGTAATGATACTTTAGTATCCACTTTACCCGGATACTTTGTTATCCACTTTGCATATGCATTTTATATATATATATATATATATATATATATATATATATATATATATATATAATACAAATTAGAAATCTATAAAGTTTACATTAAATTGTATTTTTTTATAAATTAAAAATAATTTAATTTATATACACTATCAAAATAAATAATTTTTATGTTGTTAATCAATTACAATTGTTAAATTATTAATAATTTAATTTTTGTTATAATACTTTTGATATCACCTACATAATTGATCATGATTTTAGACTATGTAAACAATTTACACAGATAGTGCATAAAAAATAAACTTATAAAAAATTACATGAATTAGAACTAATTTAAAAAATATCAAAACTCAAATAATGTTTTTATAAATATATACTTATATATTTCTCCGCTAATAAAATATCCACATTTCTTTATTTTTTATTTATAAATAATATGATATAATTAACGTAAAAACTCTCACACAATTGCAGCTCAACGTTTATTAGTCGAGCCATTATTCACTACCCACATTTCCTTGAACGTTGAAACAATATGACATTTGACATTGATATGACTTCCTAATATTTTTTTGGAAAAAAAGATATTTTTACGATGTTCTTAGGCTAGAAATTCAGTGTTACTTCCAAATGTCAACGTGTCTTTATGTTAGCGGCTTCTTAGGATAAGCTTTTTTTCCTTCTTCTTTCTTGTTTTGTTTCCTACACAATGCAAGTCACCTCTGAATTTTGTCCTTCTTCCATGACGGATATTTTCTGAGTCTAAATCTCTCTAATTTTATTCTTTTTCGTTGTATTTCCATTTTCTAGCTATGGCAGCTCTCACTTCTTTGTCATTCTCAACAATAACTCAATGCTCACAGAGAAAATCAACTCTGACATCCACTCGTTTCCTTGCTTCCAATTCTGATATCTTTGGAATTCGGACACATTTCTCCTACCATCATAATTATGTTGGTGTTCGAGCTTTCAATTCTACATCTAAAATGGTTATTCAATGCATGTCTTCTGTCACAGGTTTGTGCCTTTGTTTGCTTTCATGTTGTTGAATTTTATCATGACCCTATTCATTTTACAAAATATATTTTTTTTTCGAGGCAATTAAGACTAATAGAGATTTATCTAAATTTCAAGCATGGTCAGAGTTTTTTGTCAGAGACCCCAAAATTTGTATACACTGCCCTGAAATATATAGTATGACATTTGGTTTATTAAGGAAAAGTTCCTTCAAACTGCTTATTGTGGGTTACTTTCTTTTAGTTTACATTTGCATGCATGATTAGGCATTAAGCTGATTAGATCATATATACTCTTCTGGGAGTTTTTTTTTACGAGATATTCATCTAATCCCTTAAATTAAAAAAATCAGTGACTTAGTTATTTTAAATTTAGCATCACAATTTTAAAAGTTTTATGTTTGTCTTGATGAAGTAAGAGACTATTCAAGTCAAATATGCATTTTTTTTATTGCTTTTGATGAATGTTTGCCAAAGAGATCCTTTGATAGATGGAATACATTGATTCATGTTCTTGAATTTAAATGAATGATTTGCTGCTATTTTATAAATTTAAAAGACTAAATTACTCAATTTTTACAATTTCGAGGACCGAAATGTTGATTTATTTACTTAAAATTATTTGAAACTCTAACAACATCTTACCACAATTGTCCCTCAAAAGTAAAAGCTGACGGGGCACTTCATCCTTACATCTAAGATTATGACTTGATCAATATGAGTTTGACACAAACAAGAAAAAACAATTAAGACTTAAGTTTTGAGATATACATTCATTTTTTTCAAACAAACATTGACCGAGTTATCCTCTTAATAGTGAGGATGAAGAAGCCCTTAAACTTATCTATCTACTAACATAATTGTGAACACCTATCAACGTGGTCCACCTTACCAACGTAAAATTTGTCTAACTTAGGTTTGAGTGTACGACATTGGCGTGAAAAGTTATACATTAAGTTTGTAATCATTTTTCTAACACCTACTACCCAAAAGGGAAGAATAAATAAAAGAAGAAAATGAATATTATTATTATCAATATTTGATCATGCTTTATCTAATTAATGTAGATGTTCCCAGTGTCTCTGAGACAAAGTTAAGTTTCCTAAAGGCATATAAACGACCAATCCCTAGTATCTATAACAATGTGCTGCAGGAGCTCATTGTCCAGCATCATTTAATGAGATACAAGACATCATACCGTTATGATCCTGTATTTGCTCTTGGTTTTGTCACAATTTATGACAAACTCATGGAAGGTTATCCTAGTGATGAGGATAGAGATGCCATCTTCACAGCTTATATTAATGCATTGAAGGAAGATCCACAACAATACAGGTTACATGATTCATTTCCCTTTGTTATCCTTTATCCAAAACTTTGACTCAATGATTGAAAATAATAATGACTAAGAATAGCTACAATGTAAGTCAGAGACTTAAATACAATTGATCGAACTTTGTGATCAAACATGTCCGTTCTTGAACCATGGTTGTTGTACTAACACCATGATAGTATCATTGATGTATTTGATGATTGTTCCCAACTGGATAAAAAGTAAAATAAATTTATTAACTTTAATTTGCACATGTTTTTCCTTAGTACTTAGTTACATATTATTGGAATAATATTATTTTGGTTTCAAGAAAATTTGAATAAATTGCATCTGATTTTTTTATATTTTCCATCAAATGATGTTTTATGTTACCCTCTATAGAATTGATGCACAGAAGTTGGAAGAGTGGGCTCAGGCTCAAAACTCAACTTCCTTGGTTGAGTTTTCATCCAAAGAAGGAGAAGTTGAAGGGATTTTAAAGGATGTTGCAGAAAGAGCAGGAGGAAAAGGTGAATTCAGTTACAGTCGTTTCTTTGCTGTTGGCCTTTTTCGCCTTCTTGAGTTAGCAAATGCAACAGAAACAACAATTTTAGACAAGGTAGTCCAATTCATTCAAGGCATCATCATGCATGACTTATAATTTGAATTATTCTAATAAATGTTTTATTTAGCTTTCTGTCTTAGAATTATTGAAGTTGAACATATAAGGTGGAGTTCTCATTTTAACATGCTCTGGCAAGCTACATGTCATGAAATTTCAACATAGTTTGAAGTGATTAAATGAATTTAACTTGATAAGTCTTCCTCCTACGATTGCTCTCAGTAGCAATATAGTAGAAATATCTATCACAAACATCTTGATGAATGTTTGTGGGATTTATGATAGTTAATCTTTGGTGTCAACATAACAGCTTTGTGCCGCTTTGAACGTCAACAAAAGAAGCGTGGATCGGGACTTGGATGTGTATCGGATGCTGCTTTCCAAGCTGGTTCAAGCAAAAGAGTTGCTAAGGGAATTTATTGACAGGTAGACATCAAACATTTCAATGCCCTTCAGTTGTTATTCTTCCTCTATGCTGTCACAGCTTTTCATTTTGAATTTGATATAACTGCAATTATAACTCCGCTAAGTGTGCGTTAGCTTGTATGGTAAAGACCATCATAATAGATTTTCTTTTCGATACACACCAAATTTTACATTAAATTTGTTTTCAGAGTAAAAACATCTAAACCAAATCAATTTACAAATTCAAATTGATTCCAAACCACGTTTATGTCACCTAAACACACTAATTTTCTTATTTTTTTTAGAAACAGATCAACATTCTATATATCCTATGTACCTTTTCCAGAAAACATGATATTGCAAAACTTGTATATAATAAACAGAGGAATTGTTTCAAGCTCATAATTTTTGCTTTGAATTGTATGAGTTGGGCTATTTTTACTTCTGAGCTCTGACAATCTGATATTCCATCTGCTCTATAAATCTGAGTATGACATTCACCAGTAAAAGTTAAATAGATGTGACAGATTTAAAGTTACAACTTGATGGTTTTCTCAGCAACATTTTGAATCATTGGAATATTTATTTTACTCCAGGGAGAAGAAGAAAAGAGAAGAAAGGGCTGAACCACAGAACGCTAATGGGGCAATTGCAAAATGTTTGGGGCAACAATTGTCTGTTCTGTAGCTATGGTCTTTCGAAACGATCTCCTACTGAAGATTTCATATCCTTGACATGCTTTTTTTCAATCCAATGAGTAAGCAAGAATCAGCATTTAAACTGTGATATTCTATCATGGTTATCCAACTGTTCTGCTAAAACCACAATTAATTCACCCATCCAACACGCGTGTATGGTTTTTTTCTTTTTTTACCTCACAATCACAAATGTATTTTGCAGTTCTCAAAAGCAAGTCTGAAGGCATACATTCTGATTAAATAATTTTTTTTCTTCTATATTTCGATGTGTAAACTCATTTTGACATCGATGGGCCTTATGTCTGGGTATTCACTCCTCCGTAGCCACACCACAATGTGCATATTAAGATCATATTCAATCATCAATTCTCCCCAAGAGTAAGTGATTGTCATTGCTTTACAATAATTACAAGTAGAACGCAATGTGCGTCTAAGAACACTATTTTAAGGGTTATGAATTTGAAAAGTGTGGAAGATTTTCATTTATTTTATTAAAACGTACTCTCATTCTGTCACTCCAAAAGAAGCTAGTAATACTGACACTAGAACCTACCACATGTGAAGGTAAAGCAGAATTCAAAAGATAGAAGTTACTTTGAATACGTATTTCAACCACAAGACGTTCAGGACAAATCAACTATTGCATCTCAATTCTAAATAACAACTAACATGTTTGCAGACATAACACCGCTAGAATTGAGCAAACAGGTGATACATTGATGGAGGCTACAATAAATACATAATGTCTTAACAAGTAGGTCGGCAATGTCAACCACATAATATTAAAGAATGGCATAATAATGAAAAATCTAACTAAGATGAGCAATATCTACATTATCCGGGATTTTGAATGTATCTGCTGCACCAAATTTTCGAAATTCATCTGCTAAACTGTCTTCTTCATTAACATCATCATCTTCAGCATCATTGTGACAAGGTGATGATGGATCATACACACTTTTAGATCTCGCATCATGAGTGGCAAGCATGTTAACCTGACCATGGTGAGAAATCTCTACCAACACAGTATCATCATCAGTTGGGAGAGGTTGCTTCCAAGGTTCCCCATCAATCCTCATGTATGTATGATCTACTGCACCTTTGTGAAACTCAAAGCGAATTTTGCGTGCCTAATGCCAAGATCATTTCAAGCCATTTTTAACTTTAAAATCAATAAAAAAAGTAATAATTGGTACAGATGTAAGTAAATTTTGAAAAATATTTCCAAGAGAAAAACATGATTAAGATAAGAAGAATATTGTGGTCTGAGAACATCTTTTTTTTTTTTTTTATAAAAAAAAAGCAAATATGTTTACATTATTTCATCGTATCCCACATACCTGAGCAAGGCGAGTTCCATGTCCATTCGGAGCAAGTAAAACAAGCCCGTGCCAGGCATCTCTAAAACCAACAACTTCGATAAGGCCATCATCTACATATGGAGGTGTGAAATCTCTCTGTATTTGATCAAGATAGCATATTTAGAGTTTGGTTTGTTGATTGCATAATTATTACTATTTCAACTACTAACACTTAGACTTAAAAAGTTACAGGGCTAAAGACTTAATAATTAAATTATTTCAGAAGTAGTTTATGAAATTTACATCACGCTGCCTCCTTCTGCTTGGTGTACCCCATGGATTCAATCCACCAGAAAAGCTAGGCAAGTTAAGGCATACAATTGATCGGATGCTGCAAATAAAATGGAAAAGCATGTAACAAACACATCATATGTTATTCAAGCAGTTAACAGGAGAATAAAGAAAAGCAGATAGAAAAAATGGAAGTTGATATAAACGGCCTTGCGGCTATAAAATAACCATACTCAAGAAGATGCCATTGTGATGAAACGTTAATCATCAAAATAATCAACACGAGAAACAATGATAAATGCAATGAAGTTCTGAAAACATGAGTGGGCATGATTCACATGACAAATATGACAATAAACTTAGAAAACTATTGAGCATAGTTATGCGTGGCTATGGGTGGATCTTTGACATTTTCAAAATGCAGTTTTTTTATTAACCAGAAAGTTTCGCTACTGTTCTTTTGCTAAAGATATGCTAGTGAGCTTGTAGCGTAATCAACATTGCCAAGTTGTAAGACCTCAGTTTGATGTTGACGTGGAAGTTTCAATCCTGCACAAGACTATGTTTTTCTCTCCACTACTCAAGTTCTGACAACTCCAATATAACAGAAAAATAAAGATAAAAATTCTCAAAATGGTTTTACCCAGAAGGTATTTGTAGATCTTCCCAATGACCAGGTGTTTTCATGACTTTGACTTTTGCCATATGTGCTATGTTCCTGCAGTTGAAGATCAAATTAAATTCACTTAACTGTTCCTGGCAACACAAGTCAAATCAAATTATATGTATACTTCTTTTTGCTTAAGATGGACCTATGAAGGATTGATTCAATGATATTGCATGTGTAGTTGGTGCATGTGTGTGTGCAATTCACCAGTCTAAACAAGCAATGAAGAATGGAAAGAACTACATAGTATATAACATTCAAAATGATTAAAACTCTGTTCTCAGTTTCCAATAGAAAGCATCGTATTTACAAGCATTTAAACCATTTAATTTGACATCTAAATAGAAGCAAAATCCAATTATATTCTTTTGAAAGAGTTTCTACATGTGTCATTGTACATTCCAATCTATGGACTTGGTTAAATAAGACTCGTCATAGGTGAGAAACCGAATAAGCCGCAAATTAGCAATGATTTTTCTACTAAGTTTACATTTTACGATTTTGTAGGATACATCTATTTTCAATGGTTTTACTTTTAGAAGAACCAGATAATGCTGTCATACTGATGTAGTGACAGGCATTGTTGATACAGCTTCCTAGTTCTGAACATAGGCCATCAGCATTACCAATTACCTAATCCCACACCAACTTCCAACAGGGAAAGATAGATGCCTGGCAAATGGGTTATGTATTGAAACTTGGCATGACCAAAAGTGAAGATAGGACTATGGTATATTTTAGAATTCAATGTTTCTTCTACCATAATAGCATATCAATAGAAGGTATGTATAGGGAATAATCAGACCACCAACAAGGATATTACGTAATTTTGAGATTGAATTAGAAAATGCTAACTGTCTAGTTTTAGAAGTTTTTAAACACAGCAAAGGGTACTTGGTAGTTTATTCCACAAGTCTATTATTATCTAAAGAATTAACAAATTGATAGTGGGATGGAGAACTGAGCATTCTGAAGATACATAAGCCAAATAAAAGATTGAATTCAAAATAACCACATATTTAGTTGAAGGACCGGTTGCAAGTTGCCAATTTCAATTTTTACTAATTTTAGAAAATAGATTTTCAATGTCATTTGTGTATCATATATTACAAGGGAAGCTTCACACAATGGTTGGAGTTGCCATCGTGTGATCAGAGGTCATGGGTTTGAGTTGTGGAATCAGTCTCTTGATGAAGCAAGATAAGGCTGTTTATAGTAGATCCATAATGGGCCAGTCCCTTCGCTAGATCACACTATGGTGGGAGCTCTATAGCACCAGGTTGCTCTCTTTCAAGAATTTACTACGGGGACCTACATAAGAAACCTATTTCCTAAGATACATTGAACTTAATCTTCTTGATATGCAATGAACCTTAGCTTCTTGGAAAGTGGAGTATTAATATGTTTTAATTTCCAACCTAGATGGTTCACAAATTCACTCAGCTGGGTAAAAGCAACCTAAAAATCATAAAAGGAAAACATATAAATCCTTTGTGCAATCAAGACAGATTTACATGAACTGACCTGGATGGAGGATGGAATAGTGAAGCTAAAAACCATCCTTGTGTGCATCCGAGCTTAGCATAAGTACTCTGACATGATTTAAAACAGAACAACAAAATCAATCACAAGAAAGAAAAAGTGGATAATGAAAGTACATCTCAGTGATTTGAAACACTATTCCAATGACGAGTGAGAAAGTCAGCGTAGTTGCAGAAAATGAGTCAAGATTAGGATCCATGTATTTACCTTATAGGATTGACATAGGAACATATCATATTGTGTAAATAGGAATAAAGTGTTCTGTACTTATTCTATTAATTGCTTTAAGCCTAAATAAAGAGAGTCCGATGTGTAGTTGAAACACATAGTGTCACCGTATGTCTTTCTCTTTTTCTTTCATTCAACAATAGTGTTGTTATTAACTTCAGCACAGTATTTATATGTAATCATCATAATTATGAAGAAACAACATACCTGATTAACCAACTGATTTTTGAATTTTTCAGGGTGCAATTTTCGTTCAGAATGAAATGCATAAGACACTTGAGCATCCATTCCTACAATCAGGAGTCATATTTTTCAACCACTGCTTATGCTAGATGAATTGATGGAATTTGGGAAGGAAAATCCCCTCTAATAGATTCCATGACATAAAATACAATCAGAAGAAGCAAAAAATAGTCAAGCTAAAAACAATTAACACTACTGATGAAAATGATCAATTAATTTTACTGAATAAGCAAACTAACATAATAATGTACGAATTATGTTTCCATCATTTCACAGTCATACTTTTCACTGCTTATGTTAAAAAGTAAAGGTTTTATTGTTAAAATTAATCTAAATTGAATTTTGGCAATTTCATAATTTTATATTACTCATTAAATATTAATACTTAACCAAGATCAAAGGATGAAACAGGCAATATTAAGTATTATAATGAAGAGTAAATCAACTAATTCATCCCTGACTAGACAAAGAAAAAAAATATCAGCATGGTAAAGTTAAAGTATAGAAGAAGGCAGCAAAATATATCCTTACCCATGCTGAAGTAATTCCAAAATCCCCCACGAAAAGTATGGCAACCTTCCTGAAGATCGGTAAGAAAAAACCATACAAGGAAGTACAATGATTAGAAAAGACACCAAAACTTCTGTAACAAAACATTTATGATGAAGTCCTATCACCACATAGTTTACTGTTTAAAGTTCATTAGTAAAAATTAAGGATAAAAAATTAAAATATGCACATAGTTAGCTGTTCGTGATTGAGGAATACAAGGATCATGCTCATAATAGATCATAACAAACCCTATACTGTCTACTTATCCTACAAAGAATTGCCAAAGGTAGCGCCCAATCACGATGAACTGGATGTAGTATGAAATTGCTAAATACTGAATGGTATAGTGTCTTACTATATTAAGTTCATCTGTCTCTGATACACGATGGAAGGCATGCAGAGAATGGGGTAACTCAAGAGGTGCAACGGGATCACAGGAATGTTTCGGGGTCCTCATCCGCATAAGAATGTGCCAGCTGAGGGTTTAGAAAAACACAGAAATCATCAGCCAAGCAACTAATATATGAGGTCTATGAAATATTTAATAAAGATCTTGAACAAAAAGTAGCCCTTAAAAAATCGTCACAAATTTGCTTTGGGTCAAGGAGCATTAAGAACTTGAGCAGTCAGTAAGGGAGAAAATGAAAACACCAAAGAAGAAACAAAGTACTTCTTAAGGCTTAATCTATTGGAACCACTCAAAAATGCCTAATGAGAGAATAAAATAATGATAACAAAAGAGTGAATCCTGAATAAAAATAATAATATTAAACAATAGTCAGCATGATGGTTTGAGATTAATAATAATAATAATAATAATAATAATAATATATGACACCACAGAAGATATCATATTAAAATGGTACACAGAAAATGAAAATTAAATTACTAATTGAAAAAGAAATCATAGGTTTTCAACTAGGATATCAATCAAATAATTGGTTTTACATTTTAAGGGTACGGTACTATCCCAACTATACTGTCATGAACCTGGCAAGTATTATACTTTTTACATTCTACAATTAATATTCCTTAGAATTTCCTCAACAGTACGAAGGAAATGTAACTATAGACTACTATGTGAGCTATTTAACTAGCAGAATAACAAAATAAAACTTAATAAGATGAAAGAAAAGGAGGAAAATTCATTACTTGTCAATTTTCGTTTCCTTAGCTTTCAATACTAAATTGAAAAAGAAATCACAGGTTTTCAACTAGGATATCAATCAATTAATTGGTTTTACATTTTAAGGCTACGGTAGCTATCCCAACTATACTGTCATTTACCTGGAAAGTATTATATTTGTTATATTCTACAATTAGTATTCCTTAGAATTTCCTCAACAGTACAAAGGAAATGTAACTAATACTATAGACTATTATGCGAGCTATTTAACTAGCAGAATAACAAAATAAAACTTAATAAGGTGAATGAAAAGGAGGAAAATTCATTACTTGTCAATTTTCATTTCCTTAGCTTTCAATACTTGCTCTAGAAATGACAAAACAGATTGCTCGTCTGTTCCCGGGTTCTTCTTCCCCTGCAATACAGCAGAAAACATTTTGATTATTGAATATATAATTTTTTTATACTTTTCTAAAAATATTAATCATCACATTCACAGAAACTGCTGAGTACTTCCTCAACCTCAACATCAGATTGGAAGGCATACTAGGAACCACAATCTTAATAGTTATAAAAACCTATGGTTAGTTAATAACCTAGTTAATGCAGAGAAGTGAAAAGTTCATATAAATAAACCAGCATAATATGCACACTCCTGAAATGCATCCAGTCAAACAAGGAACAGGAATCAGGAAATCTAAAACTTCTAAGCTTTTAAACAATCATCAAGTCAAGGCAGAGGCAGCATATGTTTGAAACGTACTACTTTAAGGGTATCATTAAAAGCACACATTGTAGAAATGTAATTTCCTACCCAACCAAATGCAAATGGTAGATTATTCCCAGTGCCCAAGGGAACCGTGGCTATGGCAGGCGGATGAGATAGTTTGAGATCACAAACAACTCCAAGCAACCAACCAGCTGTTCCATCACCCCCTGCAACCTAGAAACAATAAACACATAAAAAAATCCAATGAAAAACAAAAAACATTTTGATATAAAATTAGACATATCCCCTTTAACAAAAAAAAAATGACAATTAACTGCTAACATTGGCCATTTCAGCGCGCACACATCCGTATATATATAATTAGACATCTGGCTAAAACATGTTTACATTGTAGTGTATATAAATTAAATGCATTATAAAAAACACAGTTGCAGCCATTGTGGTCTAGTGGGAGGCAATTGTGTTGTGCCCCATGCAATTTTAGTTCACAATCATGATCTGATGCAATTGCATCCACCATAGAAATCAATCTACAACCTTCGGTTTAAAGCTTCCAATGTATATTGAAACAGAAACACATTAAAAAAAAGAATCTCAACTTACAATTAATCTCAATCTCTCCATAGTCCATATAGCAAGTTGATCACCCTGAACTTTCAGGTTTTCCAAATTAGCATAGATTCTACTCAGAACCTTATCAGGACCCTCTTCCCCCAGATCAAAAACCTAAACAAAAAAAGCACACAACATAAGCTCTACTCAGTCCTACATAACAACAATACGAACTCGATAAAAAATCGAAAAATCAATAAACAAAAACCTGTTTGTCTTTAAGAACCGAACGATAGGTTTTCAAAAGGTCTCCACCTAGCTGACCGCCACTTTTGGAGTTAACAAAAACAAGCACAGGACACTTTGGTCCATCACCACCATCGATCTCGCCATCATCAACCTTAGAATCCGGCACGAGCACGTGGTTAGGGATCCAAAAGTTCTTCAGGAATTCGGAATCGTAGTTTCGAGATGCCATTGTTGCATTCAACTGAAAATTATGCAATGCAGTAACGAAATAGATTAAAACAAGTTATATAAAATGAAAACAAGTGCTAGCGAGTTGACGTGTGACGTTGATAGTTATTGTAAATCGTTATGAAATTCAGTAATTGCGCTTACGTAGTTGAAAGAATTAAAGAAAATGATTTAGATGCAAAATTCGATTGGTTGAATGGTGAAAGGTGATTTTTGAAGGAGAGTGTGATGGTGAGGTTGAGGTGTGAAATTGAAATGCGAACGAACGTGATTTACCTGGAAATGATGAAGATTGTGGGGAAGATATGCGTGATGTGAAGCGTGATTGATTGATGAAGGGGAAGCGGAAGAAGAGTTGAAATGGAATGGAATGCCCGAAAATGGAGCTAATCAGAAAGAAAAAAAAAACAGAAGAGGAAAGTGTATAGGAATGGAACGGGATAACACTGATTCCCATAAGTATTATAATACTTCATCAATCTCACAATCAACTACCAACTAACGGAAATTGAAAAAACAAATTATGTTAAAATAAATGTGATTTTAACTTTTTATACAATTTTAAATATTTTTTTATAATATTCTGTTATTATTATTATTTAAATAATATTTGAAATATTATTGTACTTTGCATAAATGATATGAATATTTTAATAAAATAATTTTTTTTCTTTTTAATTACAGTATTCATTAATATATAAAAAACCGTAAACGACATTTTATGTGAGACGAACGAAGGATTATAAGATACGTGATTTGTATACTAATTTTGATAATTAATTTAAGAGTGAAGAGACATTTTAGTCATTCGCAAAAACATGCAGAAAAGATTAGTCCATAAAATAATTCAACTCTTTTTAGTCTTTGATCAAAATAAATTGGAACATGTTGGTCTTCTTGCAAATTTTTTTCAATTCGGTTTTTTTATCTGGTTTTGAACCGTGCCTGAATTATGTGACAATCCATATGTCATATAATGGTTTTTGAAAAGGAAATGAAATCAATACAAATAGAAAAGAAACCACAATATTGTGTTTCAATGATTTTCATTTCCACCTATTTTATTTTCACTTGTAACTAGAAGCTTGTGTTATTTATAGATTTGTGGTTTCTTTCCTTACTCACTCTCTTTATTACATTCATACCATATGACTAAACTATCCTCTTATGTTTTTGTTAAAGGTCGTGTGAGAAGTTAATAGACGTTGTTAATGACTTAACAATACATGTCATTAGTTTATCATACGATTGAAAAAAAATATTTGTTGAGGAAAAATCCCTTGATAAAAATATTTTAATGATAACAAATTTTAATTAGACAATGATCTAATTAATTCTGATTTTATGAAGTGATCTAATATGTGCTCTGATCCATTGTCGCACACGGATCAAATATGAGTTAATAAAAGCGTAGCATAGGGCAACAACTCATCGCAAGCACTTTTAACTTAATTAATTAAATTTAGAATCAAATAAAAGGGGTTTTCGAATTTAGGTTCATAAAAAATGAGATAAGGAAAATAGAATCACGTATATCAAAACGATTAATTCACTGGTTCAAGAATTTCGGATCTATCACGTATTTTTAAAGGATTCAATTTTTTAACTGAGATTCTATTATTGTTTAACTATAGAATTGATCAAACAAGCGTAAAATCAATCATATGTGAATTATGTTTCTTTGATTGAATTGAGCATCACAGCGAATGATAGATTAAGGATCAAATGTCACAAAAACTACAATTGATTTAAAAATCGAATTTTGTCAAACCAAATTTATCAATTATATTGGGATTGGAATTAAGCAATCAGAGTAATAATATAATCGAATGAAAAGGAATAAAATCATCAAAATGAAATTAACAATATAAGATAAATCTCAAAGTCTTGATGCAATTATGAAATACTTGATTAATTCTAGAATTTAACCTTCCATGAAAAATTCGAAAAAGGAAGGTTTGTGTTTTATTGATGAAAAACCTAAAATGAGTATCTCTTTCCAAAAAATGTATGACTTACTCTAAAAGATGAAAATATATAGTATTGATTTCATGCTCTATAAGCTTCAGGCCCGAAAAACAAATTATTGGCTAAATACTGATTATTATTAATTAAGGTTTCAAATAACATAATCATCAGTTTTGACCAAGCATAGTTTCGAATTGGGCTTTAGCGTCAACATAAAATTTGTAGCTATGTCTCTTAGCTTATCAACGCATGCTTGCACGTGTCAATCCGATATTTGAAGCTCATGTTATGGTCTGTAGAACGAGCAAAGGTAAATGTGCAAATAATTCCGAAAATAAATCAAATAATTATATGAAAACTCAATTAAGACCCAAAGTACAAAGCCAAAAAGATGTACCCAAATGCATTGATCATGCTCTTAAGTGTATTAATCATAAGTCTGGTTTTTATAAAGTTTAAACAAGTTTTTGAAACATACATATGTGAGCACATTTATCATTCTCAAAACTGGAAGTGTTCATCATCAATTTCATTAATTGAAGAACTAAGAATATTCATTGATGACAATCAAGATATAAATGACAAAAAGAATATTGTTTTTATTATTCAAACAAAAAGAACGTGGGCCATATTACAAAAGAACATTCTCATATGACACAAAGAACAAAAAGAATATTGTAAAAGGGACAAACTGACATTGGTCACGTTTGAAAAGACAAATCTAATTTTTATGAAGATTTGATTATATTTTCTAGTTATACTCATGTATTTCTTCAGAGTTAAAGACATTAAGACATGATGACATTGAGAAGAGAATGTTTTGCAGTGCAAGTACAAAGGACAACTCATTTCGAGCTCACACATTACTTTACAACTCATGACAAACTGTCTCAAGCTGTCAAGAGGAAGATCAAGATCCTCTATCATATTCATAACATAAGAGGATGTCTTCATACAAAACAAATGATTATCATAAACATCCTCAAAGAAGAAGATGATTACTTAGAAAAAAAGGACGTTTATCCGAATTGCAGAGGACTTTAAAGCAACCTACTATAATACCTTGAGACATGTGCCTAATGGTTATATGTATCATTTACAACAACAAAGAACAAAGAGCTTTCTCAAGTCTATAAATAGAAAGTGTGCTTCAAGCTACAATCTCCAAGAAACTACAATCAAACGTATTTCACTTTCTTAAGTCCAAAACTATCAAAGTTCTCTTCGATTATCAAGAAACACATTATTGCTCTTTGTCATAAAGTTTAAGATCAAACTTTTGAGTGTGTTCTTAGTTCAACCTATTTCAATAATAGTATTGTGATTAGATCCAAAATAAATCATCATTATCATCTTATTGTAAACATTATCAAATTTGTCTAGTTGAGAGAAGACTTGAGTGACTTGTTGTAAGTCTCATCAAGTTTGTCTAGTTGAGAGAAAACTTAAGTGATCTGTGTAAGCAAGTAAAATAATACAAGTATATAGTCAAATGTGACTAAAGGAAGAAGATTAAGTTAAGAGGTTGTTCAACTTACTAGTGAAAATCTCACAAGTTGTGAGAACTGAATTAACTCATGTTGAGTGAACCATACATGATATTTATTGTATCATTTCATTACCTTTATATTTTATTATTAAAGTGCATATCTTAACATTTCAAACTAATTTGTGGTTCGGAGACTAAATTTTCTCAATTTATTTTTGTTAAAGACTAATCTATCTCTCATGTTTATTGTGAGGATCAAAATATCCCTTCAATTTTAAAAAAATATTAACCCCTGGGCAAGTGAGTTCACACAATTCGACGCTTCTGCATATTGTGTACTAGTCCTTCGGACGATGGGTATAAATATAGATAGTTACATAGCAACAGTTGTCTAAAATATCGTGTCAATTATATGTTAATTTGGCTATTAATTTTGTCTTGATCATCTAATCCTTCTATTGAGAGGTTCGAATGACTACAACCCATGACCTTGGACATGCAAAGTAACACCCTGCCACTACGCTGATTCATATATTAAGATGATGTGTGAAATTAAAGATATATAATGTGAAAACTTCTACCATATAATTGAAAAATATATAAAATGTAGTATTAAATTAAATCATTAATAATCTAATAATATATAATTTATGAGTGAGTTTAATCATGTTTTAAATTTAACCCTATTAAATTTTAAAGATTTATATTTTTGTTCTATTTTAAAATAATTAATATTTATTTATTTATTAAGTCAATTTTTTTTATCTGCTGCACCATTTTTCCGCCGTTCTTCAACGTCTCTCTGTCGTTATTTGCCGTCTCTTTCCTCTATTTTTTATCGTTTATCTTTGTCGTTAGTTTATTAAAAATCAAAGACAAACTTAAAAACGAGGGTGCGACGATGAGAGTATGTCATCAACGACACCAATACGACAAGACACAAGTACGAACAAATTAGGAGTGTGACAAATGAGAGGTCTTCTCAGACATTAGAAAAACAGTGGAGAATTCTTTTCATGACGGTGGAAGAATGACGGGAACTGTTTTGCGAAAAGAAGGAAAAAAGTTCTAAAGTGTGGTTTAATAATGATTTTAATTTTAATTAAAATAAAAAAATAGAAAAATAATTTATTAAATCTAAGGATATTAAATTGAAGATAAATGTATGGTACAAATAATTTGATCAACTTAATATATAATATATAACTACAGAAAAAATATCAAATTTATTAATTAAAAAATTAAAAATATCAATACACTCTTCTTTTTTAAAAGTACCATATATATTATTATATAATGTATATTCATTTATAATTACAAAATATATATATATATATATATATATATATATTTATATTTCTATTAAAAATAAGAAAATTTTAGAGTGACCGTTACAATCCCTTTTCTCTAAGAAGATCGATCCATTGGTGGACAAATGTAACTGAGGTATAAGTGATATTACACTTAGTCTTTTTTACTGTAAGGCGGAACGTTATTCCCTCACTCTTCATTTTCCATTAGAAAAAACTATCTTTTTAATTTTTGATACAACAATAATTATTTTTTCCAATTGTACCACTCTAATAAATATAATATTTTACATTACTTTTAAGTCAATATTTTATACCCATCCCACATAATAAATGTTTTATTTATAAAAAAATTGTCTCTAAGTAAATAATCTTGTTAACTTCTTTGTTAAACGACTGATATTAATATTAGATTAACTTTTCAATTGTACCACTTTAATTTTTTATAACAATAAAATTATTTTGTTGAGATGATTATATTTAAACAGCTTTAATTCTCCGATACCCAATCAACAATTCACTTTCTGTTAAATCACCCTAGCATATATCACCATATTACATCAATATGTTCTCTTTCTCTTAAAATAGTAGATCACTGTTGTCGGATACGACGTGTCCAAAAATATTTTTCATATTTTAACTAGCCACTCGTGATAGTACAGAGGAATTACAAGTTAACTCACCCTTAAAGCCATCACAATTCACAAACCTAAAGCAACCTCGTCACAATATTTGTCCTTTCCATCAATTTCACACCATGAGGAGATGGTTTTAAAATCTTCCACGAGTTTCACGAGCATACATTAAAAGATCCAAAAATTCCAGAAATTCAAAAGAAAATTAATATATTTTAATATTTTCAAATTAAATTATTAATACTTAAATGATTTAATACCACCAAATTTTTATATTTTATTTTTTAAATCTATTTTAAAATAATATTTTTTATTATAATTTTAATTAAAATAAAAAAATTTGATTTTATTTAATTAATAAAATCAAAATTAAATAAATAAATATATCTAAACTTTTAATTTAATCAACATTAATAAATATTATAACCATGTCTACTACTTCACAGAAGTTGTCAAATTCAACTCGTACATTCCTGCCTTCCATAAAGTCCTTATATATTACGATAACCATATGTTAGTGGGACCAAGTTGAGTAGTTTATCTCCACCGCCTTTCTTTGTATTTCTAATTTGAGAACAACACAAACATAACTTACGAGATCAAATTGAATCAGAACGAGACAATGATAAGGGTAATAGAGCAGAGTGAAATTGCACCACCACCAGGTTCAGTTCCATCACCAACCACTCTCCCCCTCACTTACCTCGACATTCCATGGTTTTATTGCCACCCTATTCAACGTATCTTCTTCTACCACTTTCCACACCCAACTCATCACTTTCTCCAAACAACACTTCCTATTCTCAAACACTCTCTTTCCATCACCCTCCAACACTTCTTCCCCTTTTCCTCCAATCTCATTGTTCCCCCAAATTCCCAAAATACCCCTTACATACGTTACCTCAACGGTGACTCTCTCTCCTTTACCGTTGTTGAGTCTTCTGCAAACTTTAACATCTTAATATCCGATTTACAAGACATTCAAAATTGGCAACCTCTTGTTCCAAATTTACCCTCACCTCGTACCGAACAAAACGGTACACGTGTTATCTCTCTCATGTCTATTCAAATCACCATCCTACCAAACTCTGGATTCAGTATGTGCCTCACGTTTAACCACCTTGCTGGTGATGGAAAATCACTTCATCATTTCATGAAATTTTGGGCCTTTGTTTCCAAAGCAAGAGCAAACAATTTCGAAGTTGAACACTCTTTATTGTTTGATCTTCCTTCTCATGAAAGAGATAGAATTAAAGACCCAAAGGGTCTTAAACTCACTTACTTAAAACAACTACAAGACATTGAATCAGAAAAAATGGAATTCGCAGGTCTTGTTCAAGATGATAATGATGCCAATAAGGTACGAACCACTTTAGTATTAAACAATGAACAAATTCAGAAATTAAAGAAATGGGTTAGTGTTAAATGTAATGAAACACTACAACACGTGTCAACTTTTGTTGTTACGTGTTCTTTGATTTGGTTTTGTATGATAACATCAGAACAAAGCAACAACGAAGGTGATTGTACTGTTGTTGATGATATCTGCTACTTTGTGTTTCTTGCGGATTGTCGCAATTGTCCTCAATTTTCAATACCAAAAAATTATTTTGGAAATTGTCTTGTTTCTTATATTGTGGTCGTAAAAAGGGATGAGTTAATTGGGAAAAATGGAATTGTTGTGGCCGCAAATGGTATTGAAAGGAAGATAAGAGATTTTAAGAGTGATCCTTTGTTAGGAGCTGAAACATTAATGTCTGATTATAGGGAGTTATCGAAATCGGATAAGCCTATTTTAGTGGTTGCTGGGTCGCCGAAATTGGGTGTTTATGAGACTGATTTTGGATGGGGGAAGCCTAATAAATCTGATTTAGTCCATCTTAGTTCATCGGGTTCGATTTCTCTTTCTGATTGTAGAGATGGTGGTAGTGGAATTGAGGTTGGTTTGGCTCTTCAGAAGATTCGAATGACTAATTTCATCAACATCTTTCAAGAACAAGTTGATAATATTTGTAGCATGTGAATGAAAGAAACTTCCACTTGATTTATTGTTTTATGGAGTGTACTGCACTTTAACTTACATATGAAAATAAAAAAGAGTAAAAGATTTGCAAACAAGGAAAAGGTGAGAGACATAAGGGATACATAACGGTGCAAGCAAGACGTGGAAGAGAGAGAGAATGTGGCGATAAGTCTCCTGTATTTTTTTTTCTAGTTTGTATGGTGTTTGAACATGTTGAAATTTGGGTGAAGAAAATTTGTTGAGTAGTGAGTGTTGGAAAAAAGTCTCTATTACTTTTATCAGTTCATCTCCTCTCTTCTCTGAATACTTTGGTTTAAACCCCATTGGCTTCTATTTTAATTTTTTTAACTATTTTTTCACTAATAATATGTCTTTTATTACAATTTTATATAAAAATCATAAAATAAATATATTGAAAAATAAGAAAATTATTCAGTATGTTAAATGATATAAAAAAATTTATATAGCTAATAAATAACTACTTAATATAAACAACTGTAATAACTAACTAACTATTATACTTAATTTGTATAATTAACTAATAAATTAATATGACTAATATCTCATCTGAAATTAAAATGTATTTACTATACTTTTAATTTGAAAATTACAAAAGATAATGTCGAAAATACATCGACTAGAATATCAAATATCAAAATTTATTGATTAATTTTTTTTAACATCCATATTTTTTTATGGATAAAATCTAAAATATTTATCAAGACTAGAAAAAAAAGAAAATTTGCTTAATCACCAACTTTGTTGTGCCGTTGAAAAACTTTGACAAATATTTGATCTCGATCAAAGAACCAAATCAATAACTTTTTATTTTATTTTATTTTATTTTTGAATTGGTAAGATGCAACTTTGGTCCGGAGGTTTTGCTAACGAATAATTCCTTGAATTGCAATTAAGGTCTTCACAACTTATTTTAATATCAACTCCTTGCAATAAATCTTGATAAAATTTTTTAGAGTAAAGAGGAGGAAGAGGTTATGATGGGGATGATTGATGATGTCTGTCATTTGAAGAAAGAAATGAGATTTTATTTTAGAAAAAAAGAAGTTTGAGAAATTATGGTTTCTTTTGACATAATTTTTGTTGACAAACACGTTGTCTTTAATAACTATTGGCTTATGAGTTTTTCTTTTTTTTATCATCACGATGATTAGATAATTCTAACTTGAAATTTAAGAGAAAAATAGAAAAAAATAAATTAATTGTTCAAAACATATTTGAATGAAGATGAAAGTGAAGTTATGTTGTGTTGTGCACAAGCATATATATTGATTCTGTCATTCTAATGACAGTACCATGTTATGAGAGAATTGGTTTGTGACACATGATAAACTACAATCTGCTGTTGAAGGTTGGGGAAAATGGCCTTACACATTTACATGTCTGCCCCTCAAGCTTCTTAATTAGTTTGTTGTTATGTACTAGTTTATTAATAGGGTACAATAGAGGCACTATTGCGTCGTGGCGCCTTGTCGCCGCAGGTGACAGCTATCTAGGGCTCTCTGCAAGCTTTTGGGTAGTGACTGTGGAGTGAGAAAAAGCTGGAAGTGATTGCTGCGAGATCTTCTGCAATGGTGGGGATCCTGTGGGTAAAGGCAAAACAGAAGCAATCAAAAGAGGGGAGGCAGTTGCATGTTGGTGAGAGATGGTGTCAAGTGCAGAAGAAGAAAAGGAGGAATTGCGTTTCTGGATTTAGCAGTTGCTTAAGCAGTGGCTACAGGAATAGGGAGTAGGAATTGTGACAGTGTGATTGCTACACTTTTTTGAAAGGAAAAAAAGATAGAGTGGGGAGGGTAGGCTGATGGGAGAAAGGGATGCTACGATTTTTTTGTTTCTTAGATTATAGAGGGGTGTTGGGCCATTCTTTACTCCCAAGCCTTGCTTAATTTTTCAGCATTAATATGCAGATAATGTTGATTATTTAATCGGTTTAGTTTTTTTTTTTTTAAAATAGCAATCATCCCGCTATCCTGCTTTTAGTGTTTTTTGGGTCAGCCACTACACGCGGCTATCCAAGATTAATAGCTATGATTCTGTCGAGATCCTTAACAAGCATCCTGCACTTTGTTTCTCTATCTAATCAATTGAGTGAATTTGAGATTTCAGATTTTGCCTGTTTTTTATTAGCTCTAAATGCCTTTCATATATTTTTTTAATTGATGTTGCAGTATGTCGACTTAAAATTGATTTTACTCTTCTTTGTTTCTATTCAGGATTTGGTTGTCGTAGTCTTGCTAATACTCATACCTCTTATTTCACCTAATTCTTCCAAAGGAGGGGTAACATTTTTATAGACACTCCCTTTTATTTTAAAATACTTATTTCTGATAGGTAGACAATGTTGCTGTCCTGAGGTTTAGCTATTATTGATACAATTAAGTTGCATGGACCTCTGTGAAGAATGAGACAATATATGACATGAAAAATTCAATGATTTAGTTTGATATGCATAAAAGAAACAGTATCTGTTTTCAGGTTGGTTTTCAAGCCATTGCTGAAGCTCTTGGACTGGCAGCTGTTAAGGCAGCAGTTGCCATTACTGCCATACTTACAGGTGGACGATTGGTAAGCGGTTTTCAAAATTGAGATGCAAGGTTTCATCAGTATGACTTGTAATTATTATTACATAATCCTGATCTTGTAGCTGGTTTTTTATTTATTAAAGGCATTGTGTTCATTGTAAGGTCTTAAACAAAAGATTACAACCACAATCTGAGTATGAAAGTGGCATCATGGTTTTCAATGTCTCGACAATTATGATTGAGGCTGCATGAATTGTGCATTTGACTGTGATACTCGGCAATATCACGTTCGGTTGCGATTTAAAAACCCTTGATCGAATCTATTTGATTTTTCTTTTTCCATTTATAAGCTATATTGTATTGTGAAATCAGCCTCTTCTAAATACATGATTCTTCTAACATTTATGCATGTATTTTTATCAATTTTGCTATATATTAATATCATTTATCAATCATTATACATTATTACATTTGAGGTCCTTTCCCTTATGGAAAAATCTTGTAATGCAGGCATATACAGTAGAGCTAGAAGCATAGCTGAATCTGCTAAAAGAAGAGAACGACAAGTTAAAACAAATTCTGGTACACAATACTTTTAATATTCATATTCTTATTTTTACTATTTTCATGATATATGTTTTCTAATGCTTAACATATATATATATATATATATATATATATATATATATATATAAATTTGCAATATAGGCTGAAGCAAAACGCAAGAGGAAACAAGAGGTGAGTGATTATTATATGTTTCAAATATATAAATTTCTCTTTATGTGAAAGTGTGTTTATTATGTATATGTGTTGATACAGATTTTACAAAGAAAGAATTCAACGAATGTTCAAAAAGGGACATAAAAATTAAGAGCAATAAGAAGACATATAAGTGCAACCTGGTGAATGAGTCTCAATGACAAGAATTGAAAGAAAAAAATTGCATAAATGTGAAGAAAATAATATGTACGTACTCCTGTCAAATTCTACTTTTGTTGTACAATTAGATATATGGACTATTGAAAAAATATAGATACATGAATGCTGATATTATTCTGTTGCATACATAGTTCATAAATATATTTCAAGCTAAAAATTTAAGTATCTTATCTATATAAAAAAATAATTACTTAGGTTGAGGATTTAATTAATCTCCAACTCTCAACATAACTTTATTTGATTGAGTGTCTTGTCCAATCTTTAGTATATACTATTTGTGACGGTATACTACATAACTGCATTAAAAATAGATCTTAATTTATTCTTCTCATTTTAAATATTTTATTTGTCATTTTTTTAAGTTTCAAATTATTATATAAAAGTATTAATAAAAATATTTGAATGATTAGTAAATAAAATTTATTTTATTATTAAAATCAATAAGATTATTCATTTTGTTAAGAGTGACTCCATATTTTTTAATAATATTTCATTGTAAGGGCTACCTTTTTTGGGTAATAGGTTCACCATTGAGTAGAGACTTCTTGCATAAGCTCACAGCTCTGTGAACATCTTTAAGTTGACTCCATTTTGGATCTCTCTGAAGACCATACTCATCAAAAGGAGCTTTGTTGTAATAACGGGTTGTTGTAAAGGCAGAACTACAGGTATTTTATTGATCCAACTTTATTTATTCTTTATTTATCCAACTTTATTCTTTGGAATCTATTTTATCAAATGAACTAGATGTATTTTATTGATACTACCATTATATCAATAATTCAGTTTATCAAAAAAATTTATCAATAATTTTGTCTTCTCCAATTCTTACACACCCTAATACTAGTACTTGTATTACAACACATAATATTCTTATGTTTTGTGAATCTACTTTATGAATAAAGTAGATGTTTATCTTCTTTATGTGTCAAAATAACATTATGTGTTTCTTCTTTGAAACAACGGATAAGTCATGGATTATGAAGCCACACACATCAATTGAATATGATCAAGGGATAAAGGGATTTATTAATTTTGCCTTTCGAGATGAATTAGAAAATGGCGAAATAATATGCCCTTATAACAACATCATTAGGGACCGATTAGATATTTTCATTAAACTTTTATCTTTCATGGAGTTGTTTTGTTTGTTTAGTCACTCCATTAATGTTTTGAATATTTGTGTATGTTTATCTTTCATGGAGTTATTTATTATTTTAGTTAAGTTAATGTATGAATTTGTGTTATTTATTTTCAAAATACTATGTCAATTGAATTTAGCTACAATAGTTATTTAATTGTTTATTTAAATTATGTGGATGATATTAAATTATAAATATTTTTTATTTTATTTAATAAAAAATCAGAAAATATTGTATAATAATTTTTTAATTTAAATTATTAGGATTGCGACGGTTGATAACTGTCGCAATGTTTTGGATCAAATTGTTCAAAATGAATTTCGCGACGGTTGATAACTGTCGCGAAATTTCAAAAAAAAGATTTAACGTGTTTTGCGACGGTTTGAACCGTCGCAAAAAAAGAAATATTGAGGCGGTTGAAACGACGGTTTTCAAAACCGTCGCAAACTTTGCTACGGTTGCAACGACGGTTTTCAGAACCGTCGCAAAAACGCCTCACGACGCACGAATCTGCAACAGTTGACGAACCTTCGCAAACTCACATTGGAGGCGGTTGTAACCGCCGCAAAGCCCTTTAAAAACCGTCGCAATATTTTTTTTTTTTTTTGTAGTGAAAGTAGTTCAATAATTATTTCTCTGATACCATATTATAATTCTATATATAAATCATAAAATGAGAAAAATGTATAGAAAAGTATATTGAAAAATGAGAGAATTGTTCAAGTTTATCAAATGATACATAAGACTTATAGAGCCAATGAATAACTAGTTAGTATGAACAACTATATAAACTAATTATTATACTTAATTTGTATAAAAACTAATATATATGTTACTTATGTGTTTGATTTTTTGCTAACTTAGGAATTTCAAAATCCCCTATTTTCTTCACATTGGCCTAAACCAATTAAAACACCTTGTTTCCTTTTTTTTCTTCTTTAATAATAATAATAATAATAATAATAGTACTATTAGTAAAATTGATGAATTCTACTTGAACAATATTGCCCCAACAATGATGAATATTATTATAACTTTATTTAGAAAAAGGAAAACATCGGTAAAGCTTGAAAATAAGGAGGGAGGGGCGCTTTTGCAGAGTTTAGAAAAAGAGAAAGTTTAGTGCGCGCGCGTATATTTGTTAACTTTAAGAGTAATTGTGTAACGAGTTATTCTATTTAATAAATCAATAAAAACAATAAATTTTATTAATCCAACCTTTAAATTAAAAGTTTTTATTGAATAAATATATTTGATTTTATAATCTTTGGACAAATATAAGTTTGGGACTTATGTAAATATAAGCTCAATTATTGGGTCAATTTTTTGAATTTGAATTTATTTTTAAAGGAAAGTAAAAACATGGACAAGTATTAAAATTGAACATAATATGAATTATTTTTGAAATTTTTTAATTGTTAGAATAAAATTGGAGTACTACAGCTAGGAATCCTATAAACTAACAAAGTGTTGAACAAAATTACTTCTTTGCATTGAAACTTTTTGTGGGGAAGGTGTGATGACCCTAAAAAATTTGTTGGGTTAGTTGAAAGATCGTATACAAATCTAAGGAGGAAGGTAACCTTGGTGTACAAAACATGGAATACTTTAATATAACATTACTCAACATTACTCAGTAAATAGAGGTGGTGTATTCTTAATGAAAAATCAACAATTTAGTTTGATCTTTTTAATTTCAGGTATGGTGCTTAGGCACCAAAAACTTTGTGCAGAGAGGTGACTCCATTGCTGCAACCATGGGGATATGGTTCCTCGCGAGGGTGAAACTTCCTTTTTTATTATTTTTAACTTTTGTTTATCAAATATATATATAGAGCTTGTTCTATCTGAAATAAAAATGTTGATGACAAGAAAGGGAGATTTGAATTATGATAACTTAAAAAATTTCTGCAATGAACTTTAAAACTCAAGATTGATCTTGGTTTGATAAACAACAGAAGCAGATCATTCTTTGTTAGAATAAACAAAAACTTTAATGTGTGATCAGTGATGTGCGTGATAATTAAAATGAAGATGAGAGAAAGAGAATTCACACCGTGATGTATCCTGGTTCACCTTACGTGGGCTACGTCTAGTCCTCACAATCTTGTGAGCTTTTTCACTAATATAGTCAAAACAAGATTGTTCCTGTTTTTCCCACAAATGATCAACTTTGATCTATTACAACAAATTTTGTTTTCAACTTGAAAGATATTTCATAGATTACTCCCCAACACTTGGAAGAGTATTTACACTTATCCTTTTTACACACAAGGATTTTACAATTTTCTTCACACTATCTTTACCTCTATAGTGTTTGAATTTTAAACGTGATTTGAGAAAAGTTTGATTTGATCAGCAATTACTCAACACTTGTTTGAGTTTCTGTTTCGAGCAATCAGATTCTAGAACTTGATCTTTGAATCTAATGACAGAAAATTGAAGCTTAGTTAGTTGTTTTTGGAACTTATGATACTCAAGAATGATGTTTTTAATGAAGATTGATTGCACTTGAATATGATGATCTTTCCCTTGCCTTAGAGTTCTTTTTATAAGCATTTTGAGGGTATTTTCCAGCTCACATAGCCGTTTGAAACAGGCTGTAAAGGCTATGGGTTTATAGGCATATGACACAATTAAACGAAGATTGTTCCTGCTGATCTTCAGAATATTCTTCATTTCTTGTTTTGGAATTTTTCTGATTTCTGTCAGTTCTTCTACGTCTATTATATGCATCAAACTTTCATCACATCTTTTAGTGATGCAATTCCTCATTTTGTTCAGTCTTGTGCTTGCTTTATAGTAACTCTTAGTTTCTTGGACATTTGAGCTAGCAACTTGTTACTTTTGATGCTGAAATCTCGTTTGAAGGTTCTGATTTGTATTTTACAGATTCTGATCACAACTTCCTTGCTTGTTCATATTCTGTTGCTTAATTATGATCTGTTACATGTCTTCTTTTATGAAGGTCTGATCATATGTTGTTCATTTGAAGGATTTGTATATTTCAAGACCGTTCTTGATAGAGATGCAACAACTTGGTTTATGTTGTTTCTTGATTTTGTGAGGACAGTTTAGATTCTTATGATTCTTCTCTTGACTTGTTGTATTTGAAACCTATCTTAGATTAAAAACACTCAAGAAAACACGTTAAATGCTTTATCATCAGAATCATAATTAACAGATTAATTAACTTGATTTTGTTCATCATTAAAACATTAAAATGATATTTTTGTGTCAACACTATCATCCATTCAACTGATCCTTAATAAATGTGATATTTGGGATTGGATCCAGGAAAAATTGAATGGCTTCAGTATCAAATCTTGCTACTTGGTTTTGACGTTGAGCTCTCATTCGGACATATTTCTATATTGTAATCGTAAGACTTTCTTATATCTTAGATTAGATTTAATGTTGAGTAATTTCAAAACTAGGTTTGTTTAAATTAGTAGACGGTGTGGGTATGCTTTTGTTGATTTTTATTTCTCAATCATTCATAAAACCAATTTGAATTAGAAAAAGTACATAAAAAACCATATATACATTAGCATGTATGAACTTTGTTGCAAGGTCATATCTTGTTAGCACACTTTAAAATACATTAAAAAAATTCTTGAGTGATTTTTAACTTTGTAAATCAATTTACATGTTTGTAAATCGACTTATAGAGATTTAGAATCCATTTTTTTTTTTTTTTATATTTTGGACCTTGTGAATTGACTTACAACAAATCATTGAGTTTTGTGAGTTGAATCACACATATGTAAATCGATTGATACTACTACATGGACGAGCATACAGCTTTGGCGTATACTTGAGAGAGCTTAAATGCTTCTAAGTCCTTTTCTTGAATTGGTGTATGAAAACATAAATGGACTTCAAAACTTTTAGTAGGTAGTAAACCTGACATCCATGCAATTTAGTTTATGTTAGGGTGGGAAATTCTAGATTGCTCGAGAGATATTCTACAATTTAGTTTAGGATAAATCTAAGTCACATTAAATTTTTTTTTAAATTGATAATGACTTTTTTGAGAGTCTATTTAATTTAATAGTCCTGTTATAGATTATAAAACAAACATTTATGTCTATCAGGTGTTGAAATAAATATGAATAATATTTTTTTATTCTTATTATTATATATTAGATTTTAAAATTTATGTTAAATTATAAATTTGCTAACCTTTTAGTAATTTAATTGTATTATTTCACATTAATTATTTACATATTTATATATATTTTAATAAATTAAAATTGAAATAAGATGTCGTATATATAAAGTAAAATTCTTTAAAATGACATGTTAAATTTAAAAAACTACTTAATTTTATTGAACTATTAACTTGATAGCCTATTCTAAAATATATCTAATTATTTATTTAAAAATGATAATATAAAAATAAGTTTTTAAATATATAGCTTACGAGTTGCACCAAAATTTTATAAAGAACAGATTCAAGCCTACAAAAGCCTATTACGGATCACGTTCTTGATGTTACTATTGCGGTAGAATTTAATATATTATTGAGTATAAAATAATAATATGTAAATTCAAAGTAATGTTTTTTTTATAGAGGTAAATATATTTTTGAATAATTATATATAGACTAATTTTGTTTTATTTTAAAGGAAAAAATAAAACTTTGTTGATTAATACAATTCATGCATCATATATTAAAATATGATACTATTGATAAGATTTTTAACTTTAGGGATACAATCATTAAAGTATATTTTTAATTTTGAATATATGACATACATTTAGATGAGTTGTGGCTAATAAAATCTGAAAATCTATTTTATTATATTATAATAAATTAATCCATAACTTGACAACGGAAAAAGAATATACGAACTTTTTTTAAGAATGGAATATAAAACTTAATTAACTCCAAAAGTATATTTTGAGTTAAGGTAGGTAACTTTCAAATATGAATTCAACCAACTTGAAAACTTTAAGTAAGACAGCATTTTATCCAAAAAAAGAAAAAGTAAACATCTATTAAATTTATTTAATTACATTTTAGGTATAGAAGTTGTTGATAAAAAGAGAGGTGTAGAAGTCTAAGCCTTGATTTTTTTGTTTGAATTAATTAGTCCAACAACTTTATTTTGAGGTAGAAACAACGTGGCTAGTCTCAAACATGAAGTTAATTTATTTATTTGAAAACTTTTTTTAAACGATTTATTTCAAAACTTTTTTATGGGGTGACATCGATACAATTTATTTTACAGCATACTAGTAAAATAATTAATCTTAGTTTCGATGCTATCTTGTCTAAAGAAAAAAGTTTTGATGCTTTCTGTTTGAACTTGAAAGTGAAAAAAAATAAGAAATTTGATTAACTCCATAACTTTATTATGATTGGCCATACCCATCTTTCCTTCAATAACAAAATCGTATGAATCCACGCATCTTGAGAAACATTATGCTCAACTACGAAAGCATACCATGTGTTAAACCATTCTCATTCCTCTACGTGTAGATCAATCAATGCATGCTTCAAAATATGAGCAGAATTGTAAACTTTTTTATATAGATGATTCAATTGTCATTAGAGCACTTTTGCTTATATGCCAAGTGCATAATTAATGGATTGTTTCTAACATAATTAAAGAAATAGCTTAAGCCGTTGCAACATCTTAATATACAAATATTTTCGATAGTGGTTCGATATTCCTTATTTGTTTTGTACGTGGTATCAAAAGTGATCGTATCACCAAAGTGACCACATAATTAATATATTTAGGTTAAAAATAAGTAAAAAATATTTAAATTTTTTCAATTACGTAAATTTTAAAACTTTATGTTATTAAGATTTTTTTAAATAAAATGTGATTAAGACCACCTAAAAATAGTGGTCCTTAGTTATAGCAGCAGCCCACATATATCTATGCCGAAACCTAGGGTAAGAGTTCATACTTAAACTTATATTAAGTTCAAATTAGATCAAATTTTTTTCAAAAGTCTTATTAGCTAAAAAGGTAGCTTAGATATTACTGAAAATCGTTTGAGGTCTATCAAACTGATATATTAAAATAAATATAAATAAACTTATGTTATTATTATATCAAATACTGTATTTTGTGTCAGATAATTAATTTTCCATATTTTTTTATAAGAGTAATGTTATTGGAAAAAAAAAATTGACACAAATACAATATTATATAAAATAATGTCGCATTCGATTTATTCGTAAAAATGGAGTTGCCACCATTTTATTTTATTAAAGGATAAATTGAATAAAAAAAACAAAAATTTGGATTCAGCAATCGATTAAGAGTTGAGCAAAAAATTCAGATTCAACAATCAATTAAGAATAGGGAAAGTATCACCACCCTACACCGTCAGTTAAAATAGTTACCTATAATTAATTGTATACAAATCATTTATTCATTTAATTACTTATTTTACCCCAAAAAGAAAATAAACTATTTACATTAATAAAAGAAAGAAAGATATTTTTTTTATTAATTTTATTTGACAAGGGAAAAGTCTTGCTCTTACGTATTCATGTGCGATAGAAAAATGTAAATTAGGTTTAATTATTTTTAAAAATAAATTTTTTCATTATTATTAATCAATTACACATTCCTTAAAAATATTTGCTATTATTTCCAATTAAATGCAATTAATAAGATTGAATTTTTTTTATTACAAACTTCCTTAAAAATATGCCATTATTGCTAATTAGGGTCAATCAATAAGATATTCCAAAAATCTATTTTATTAAATTATTTTTATTTTTTTCAAATAAAATAATAATTTTTTTTTCTTTAACCATAATAAAATGTTCAATATATTGTATTTTTTTTTACTTGATTATTTTAGTAAATTTTTTAATACTTTTGGACAAAATCAGGTGTCTACAAATACATACATATCACATTTTATATTAGTATTCCAATATACATTATTGTATTTATATTTTATTTTATGTGAAATTTTATATTCTAATAACTTTACTCTTTCTATGAAACAAACATGCTATAATTATAATTAACATTACTACTATAAAATAGAGTTTAAGTATATGTTATATAAGGTTAAATTTCTAAAATATTGTGCTGTTAGTTTATCTAAAGAAATGTTCAATTACATAATTTGAAGAAATTAATAAGAAAGTTTATACTAGACTATTAAAAAAAAAAAAAGTTAAACTCAAGCATAAAAATATAAGTATATGGCATAATCTTGTGAGTCTTGTGAAGTCTAGTTCAACTTAATTGATTTGCATTCGTATCTAAACTATATATAAAGGGAATATATTGTTTTGGTGTAACTTTTTTCTTCTAATTTTACCTTTAATTTAAATTATTATTTTTATATCAACCCTTTTCTAATTAGGAAACAAATTTACATTCAAGGGGCATGATAGTTAGTATGACTACTCCAAATGTTATAGTTTCCGATGAAAATTTAAATCTCAAGATTGCTCGTGATTTTGAGGTATCATGAAGTATTTTTTGAAAGATAAATATATTAGCGAAACAAATACTAAAAAATATACCGATGAAAAAAAAATGCAACAACTATTAAATATTTACAGAATTGTTCTATTTAATCAAACTATTTTATTTACAATTTTATCATTCTTTAATAAATCAAATAATTAAATTTTATAAAATATCTATACATATATAAAAAACGATACCACATCTTGCCGTAACATTTTTCTATGATATAAATTTTGTAACTTGTATTAAAAAATTATAGAAAATGACACATTAGTGGTGGAACATATTAACCGTTCGGATGCATGGTATAAATATTAGATAGTATCTCTCCACTTCTCTCCCAATATCAATCTTGTTTTTGTCTCATTTCATAACAACACAAACAACAAACATGAGTGATCATTTAAACAAAAATGAGACAACGATAAGGGTAATAGAGCAGAGTGAAATTGCACCACCACCATCTTCAGTTCCATCACCAACAATTCTCCCCCTCACTTTCTTCGACTTTATATGGTTTTATTGCCACCCTATTCAACCCATCTTCTTCTACCACTTTCCACACCCAACTCATCACTTCCTTCAAACCACACTTCCTATTTTAAAATACTCTCTTTCCATCACCCTCCAACACTTTTTCCCATTCTCCTCTAATCTCATCGTCCCCTCAAATTCCCAAAATACCCCTTACTTACGTTACCTCGAAGGTGACTCTATCTCCTTCACCGTAGCTGAATCATCAGCAAAATTCGACATCCTCATTTCTAATTCACAAGACGCTCAAAACTGGCACCCTTTAATTCCAAATATACCCTCACCTCGTACCGAACAAAACGGTACACGTGTCATCCCTCTGATGGCTGTTCAAATCACAATTTTACCCAACTCCGGATTCAGTATTTGCGTCTCGTTTAACCACCTTGTTGGTGATGCAAAATCACTTCACATTTTCATGAAATTTTGGTCTTATATTTCAAAATCCAACCCAAACCACAATTTATCTCACTCTCTCATGTCTCTTGATCTTCCTTCTCATGATAGAGATAGAATTATAGATCCAACGGGCGGTCTTAAACTCACCTATTTTAAAGAAATACAAAATATTAAATCAAAAAATATAGAATTGAAAGGTGTTGTTCGAGATGATTACGATGCTAAAAAAGTTGTACGAACCACTTTAGTATTAAACAGTGAACAAGTTCAGAAATTGAAGAAATGGATCAACGTACAACATGTGTCAACTTTTGTTGTAACATGTTCTTTGATTTGGTTTTGTATGATAAAATCAGAACAAAGCAAAACTGAAGATGATTCTGATGATCTCTGCTACTTCATGTTTCCTGCGGATTGTCGTGGTCGTCCTGAATTTTTCACACCAAAAAATTATTTTGGAAATTGTCTTGCATGCTATTTTGTGGAAGTAAAGAAGAGTGAGTTAGTTGGAAAAAATGGGATTGTTGTGGCTGCAAATGGTATTGAAAGTAAGATAAAATATTTTAAGAGTGATGCTTTCTTTGGAGCTAAAACGATAGTGTCTGATTATATGAAATTATTGAAATCGGGTAAAACTCCAATTTCTGTTGCTGGTTCACATAAATTACCTTTTTATGAGACTGATTTTGGGTGGGGGAAGCCTATGAAATTCGAACTAGGTCATTATGATTCTTCTACTTTATTTTCTATTTCTAGTTGTAGATATGATGGTGGTGGAATTGAGGTTGGTTTGGCTCTTGAAAGTATTCGAATGAGTAATTTCATTAGCATCTTTGAAGAACAACTTCATTCTATCTGTAGCATGTGAATCAAAGAATCAAACCAATTCTGTATTATCTTCTATGCAGCCTATATCATCATTAACTTATGTTCCAAATAAAGGAAGTTATTAAGTAGGGTAAATGTATGGTGTAAGTAGGGTAAACAATAAATCAAGCCAACTCGAACATAGTTCGAGACCGGACTCCACAGTCAATTCGTTGAACTTTGGTTCATGAAATGTTCGATTATATATATATATATGAAACCAATCGTTAATAAATGTGATATTTAAGGTTGGATTTCAGAAAAAGTTGAATGACTTCGGTATCAAATCTTGCTACTTGGTTTTTGACGTTGAGCTCTCATTTGGAAGTATTTCTATATTGTAATTGTAAGACTTTCTTATAATTTAGTTTACATTTAATGTTGAGTAATTTCAAAACTAAGTTTGTCTAGATTAATAAATGGTGTGGGTATACTACTCCATGGACTAGGATGCAGCTTTGACGAAAACTTGAGAGAGCTTAAATGCTTCAAGTCCTTTTCTTGAAGTGGTGTATGAAAACATAATTTAACTTCAAAACTTTTAGTAGGTAGTAACGTGACATCCATGCAATTTAGTTTATGTTAGGGTGGGATCGTATAGATTGCTCGAGAGATTCTACAATTTAGTTTATGATAAATCTAAGTCACATTAAATTTTTTAAAATTGATAAGGATATTACTTTTTTGAAAGTCTATTTAATTTAAAAGTTGTGTTATAGACTATAAAAAAGTATTTTAAGTTTATCAAATCGGTCTACTGAAATAAATATTAATAATATTTTTTTATTTCTATTATTATAGATATATTAGATTTTAAAATTTATGTTAAATTATAAATTTGTTAATCTTTTACATAAAACTAACCATATATAAAAGAAATAATCCATCAATATAGAGATTACAAACACATGATACAAATGAAAAGTTCTAGAAACTAAAAATATATTACATACAAAGAAACATAATCTAACCCTCTTATGTTTCAAAACTTATAACATATTAAACATTAATTACAAATTCTAACTTACACTAAATAGTATTTCAACCATTTTGATGAATTGAGTTTTGCTATTTCAAAGAAGAATTTTATAAATTTTAAGAAATAGATGAATTTTTGGAGACAAATGATGTGAATCAAAATTGAACAAATAAAATATTATTTATATATAAAAAATCCTAAAGAAGTGGAGATGCATCAGAAATGTAAACATTAAGTGTTTTTTGTTACTAATGTTCACACATGCATCAAATACACAAATAAAAAACTTAGGTAATAGACAATTTTAAATAAGATGATTAGTTGAGGAACCTGAAATCTCAATCAGCGATAGTAAGAAATATAAATTAAAATAAAAACATAGTACCACAAAAAATATAGAAGAATCACAACTATTCAATAAATAACATCGGTACCTTAGAAAAGAAAATTTAAAAACACCAATTTTATATACCTATTCTTAAAAATAAACTATCAACTCAATATTACTTTTGTCTAGCTTATTTTTATATTCACGAAGTTTTCAATTTCAAATATAAATCACATAAACTTTAACCTTCCTCTAATATATTATGTCATGCCTCATATAAATTATTCAATATGTGATACAAACGATATCATATATATACACCAATTTTAAGAAGTTGAATAGTTAAACATGCCTAAAAAATATTATTCTTTTTACTAAGCTTGATCAAGAAATATTATAATTTATATTAGAAAAAAAAAGATAGAACTTAAATTTAACTGTGGTTTGTAAATGTAATACAGAAGTACAATAAGATATTTTGTTTAAAAAAAAACAGAAGAAGAAGAAGAAGAAAGAAGCACATTATACTATATGTATAGAGTTGAATACTGGTCATAGGAAATTGTCGATATTTGCTTTGAATGTAATGATCAATTATGGGAATTTTAAAAGTTATATATTACATGTGTGAGTTATCGAAATTAAAAAAAAAAAAAA